>JAMKQA010013724.1:0-15757 GCA_024699735.1 Posidonia australis
CTTTTCTTTTATTTTTTTGCATGATTTATTTTCATGTTTTGGTTTTCCTTGTCTTCCATAATAGATTAGGTGGCGACTCCATTTGTTTTGTGTTTTTTCGACATGATTTTGCCGTCCGATTTCGCATTCATTTGCAGAATCTCCTCGCCGGCATGGTTACACACGGTGAAGATGGTGATTCCGAGGAAGGATACTCGACTCGAAAACACCAAAGAAGAATTCAAAGATGGATAAGGAAAACAAAACAGAGTCACCACCTAATCTTTTTAACGAAAATACGAGGAAAATCGGATGCATAAAATGCAAGAAAAGGATGTAAATGGATGAATGAATATGTGTATGCTCTGTGCCTAATGGATGCAACACATTGGTCATGGTGGGCCAAAGAAAAGGTAAGGACTCCTGTTACACATGGGAAAAGTGTTAGGCACCCCCATACGCTTGACGAATCGGTCTTTCTTAGCAACTCGCCTGCTTGTGTCGCCAAATGCAGATGCTCATGCATGCTTGGTAAGATGGGTGAGTGCTTGATGCTATGCCAATGTAAATGACATGAATGGGTAGAAAACCATGCAAACCAGTGCTCAACAGCGCAACATGAATTCTAGACCAAGGCACCAATGTGTCGGTTAAAAGAACAGCAAATAGTAAGCATCATTGCCCTATGGATGCGGGATGCCAGAAAACATGGAGAAAACGTGCAATGCAGGCAAGGACATACAAATGTGGAAACACAGAAGGAAACATGCATGATAAAGGGAGAAAACAAAATGACAAGATGCAATGGAGCTCAGCCAGCTGCCTATTCTGAACTAGGCAAACTACGCAAGCCATCTGCACCCTTCGTCTACACAATCGGCACGTGCCTACCGGGTGCAAAATAGAGCAGCAAGCTTTGCCTCGCTCCAGACCTAAACACAATGACACTAATATGTTGTATGATGCATAAGAAGCTAGAGGGGAGGTGAGAGGACATACCTGGACGCTTAGATGGGGTCGTGGTTGGCTGAATGGTTCCACCCACCTATCTCACTGTGAAATGGGTTCCACTGGCATGCTCATCTAAAAACTATAGCTATAGGCTCTAGTGAGGCTTTCTAGTGATTCCAAAGGCTCAAGGGAGCAAGGAGGAATGCAAGGAAGCCAAATGGATGTGAATGCCTGATGTATTCACCTTCTACTGTCTACACCAAGTCATGCCAGCAAGCACGAGCTCAGTAGACCATATAGGTGGCAAGGAGCGTCGGGTGGCCATCCGAGGTGACTAAGGAAAGAAAGAGGAAGGTGGAAACATGCCAAGACAGGACACAGAAAGGCTCACAAGCCATCGGCCATTTCCGAGCTCATCAGAGTCCTCGTTGGTGATGTATTAATGTAGTGGGTGAATGAGTGAAATGGCATGATAAAAACTAGATGGAATGCACACAAGAAGACACAACAAGGAAGTAACAATTGGGAGAAAAAGAACCACACTCAGCAGGGGGAAGGAGAAGGACCTGTGGAGTTTCTAGGTTGTCCTCCGGTGGGTGGCTCACGATGACGTTTCTTTAGGCTGAGGAGGCTCAACGATGACAGAGGCAAGTCCAAAGGATTGTGGTGTGATTGGTGGAAGGCTCGTGTGGAAATGTAGGGAGTGGGTGTGGTGTTTCAATGGCAAGATGTGGGGGTGTGGATTTTGGTCAAGAATGGAGGTGGCTGGACAGAGGTGGACAGCCAGTGAAAGTGTGGGATATTTCAACAATAGGGGAGGCTCTGTTGGAAGAGTGGGGACGTGCTCTGGTGTAATGCAGTTATCGCAAGGCCAAGAGGGAAATGTAGCAGTGTAGTGGTGGATGTAGAATGGCCGGAAGGTGGTGAGATGGTGGCTGGAATGGGTGGCTGAAGCTGGTGGTGACTTAGGGACGACTGGAGCATGGAGCTGGAAGTCCAGTGAAGCCAGAGATCCAAGATCCCCTAGAGTCATAGGACATAGGTGGAGGTTTTATAGAGGGAAGGAAGTGGGCTGGTTCATTGGATTTGAAAGCATTGATTAATGTGAGTGGTTTGAATTAAATCAAGTAGGATTTGATTGGGTTTAGGATTAATGTGAGGGGCATGATGTTCCAAGAAGCTCAAAGGACATGCCCAGATCCACACGAGCCAATAGGAAGTAAGGATTTGATGTTTCCTTAGTGAAAAGACAAATCAATCCCCTACTTGCCATTATTAACCCAAAGAAACCGCACCCCCGACCCACTTGACTCACCCACGCTATCGGGACACGGCTCTGCTAGGTTAGACCCTTTTGCTTGGATTTTGGCTTGTTCCAATGCTCATTTGGGCCACAAATGGGCTTGGGTTAGGAGTTTTGTGGTGGGTTAAAGGTGTTGGACCGGTTTAGGGTTTTGAGTAGGTTTCAGGGTGTGAAATGGGCTTTGGTATAGGGAATTACCTCATTGCCGTTGGTGCGTTCTTTTGGAGGAATCCGCTTATGAGTGGCTGCAAAGTAAGGTGTCTACAGATGCCCCTCTCTGAGCGAGGTTGAGGGATGAAGGAAACCAAGACCGATACTGAAAGTTGACAAAAGATACCCCACTTAGCAGCTTGCGAGAGGGTTGTGTTTGCTATTGGCGCTGAGTCATTCATTCGGTGGATACACCAAATGTCATGACCTATGGCCAGAATGTAGATGCAGATGTTAAAATGATATTGAAATGGGCTTTGGTGTGGGGAATTACCTCATTGCCATTGGTGCGTTCTTTTGGAGGAATCTGCTTACGAATGGCTACCAAAGTAAGGTGTCTATAGATGCCCTTCTCTAAGCGAGGTTGAGGGACGGAGGAAACCGAGACCGATGCTCAAAGTTGACAAAAGATACCCTACTTACCAGCCTACAGGAGGGTGGTGTTTGCTATTGGCGTTGAGTCATTCATTCAATGGATGCACCAAATGTCATGACTTGTGGCCAGAATGTAGATGCAGATGCTAAAATGGTATTGAAAAGCCGAATATGCAGACAATGGTGAAAATTGATAATGAAATGCAAATACACATGCAAATATGATGTTGAAAACACGAGTGTTGATGCTAAAAAATGCATGAATATGCAAGAACATTGTTGGAATGCAAATGCAAATGCAAAATGATGCTGAAAACGTAAGTATGAAAACAATGGTGAAAACACAGATGTTGAAATGCAAAAACAAGTGCGAATGTGATGCAGAAAACACAAGTGTTGATGCTAATGATGCATGTTGATGCAGAAACATTGCTGGAATGCAAAGGCATGTGTGTTGGGCTCTGCTAAGGATAGCGCAACTCTGCACGATGCTAATGCGAGTGTGTGATGATGCAAGTGTAATGTGGGTGATGATCGTGATGCTGGGAGCACATTGCTGAGGATATCGCGTCGAGCGAGAATGCTACAAAGGATACACTGACACTCAATGCTACGGGAGGCATGCCAAGCATGCGATGTCAACAAAGCGATGATGCAAATGAAGTGTGTGCTTGGGGTTTTGGGTACGCAATGTGGAAACCAACATCGAGCAAGTAGTGCGACAAAGGATACACTAACACTTAATGTTGCAAGAGGTATGCCAAGCATGTGATACCGATGAGATGATGATGCTGATGATGTGTATGAAGGAATGCATGGGGTGTTGGGTACGCAATGCAAAATACCAATGCCAAGCAAGTAGTGCGACAGAATACACTGGCACTCAATGCTGTAGGAGGTATGCCAAACATGGGATACCAACGGAATGATGGTGTATGTAAGATGGGTCTTGGGGCAATGATAGTCATAGACCTCCGCCAGACTGTGAAATGTTGATATTGATAGTGTTGCGCACGTAGTGTGGAATACTGACATCGAGCAAGTAGTGCTGCAAAGGATACATTGGCACTCAATGTTGCGGGAGGCATATCAGGCACATGGTGTGGGGGTGAGATGCTGGATTTGTGATGTCGAGGCATGATGTTATGAGGCTAGAATGGGGATGACACAACAGTGTTGATGCAACGCTTTTGCAATGCGGTGTGATGCGATGCACTAAGATGTAATGCCTAGATGATGGCATGCAATGATATGCCATGTAGTGTAATGCGATGGAATACTATGCTCATGTAGGGGTCATGCGATGATATGCAGTTGATACAATGAAATGCGATGGTATGCTATGCTTATATAGGGACATGCGATGAAATGCAATAAATGCAATGAAACGCTATGGTCATGCAATGATATGCAATAAATGCGATGATATTCTATGCTTATGGGGACATGATGAGTTAACGAACTCATCACCAGATAATTAGGGTTATCAGTCCGAGGAGAAGAGGGGTGTCGCAAGAATTGACAGGCTTGTCGACCAGATAGTTAGGGTTATCAGCCCAAGGAAGGGGCATGGTGAGGCCAAAACTTGCCTACCAGAAGATGAAGCACGAAGGAGATGATACGCCAGTGATCCTCTCAGGCAAGAGGGGGTAGTGACAGACTTTGTCATCGAGGATGCAAAAAGTAATGGGAATACTACACCTGAAGGTGTGGTAGAGGTCTAAGGACGATCCTGCGGCAGTTAGGGTTGCCAGCCCAAAGGAGGGGCAAGACAATACCATAGGGCAGCCAAGATGCCCCTCATATCGAGAGGGATAACAGGCTAGCAAGCCTGCCGATCAAGAGAGGGCGAAGACCGAAATACCACACTCAAAGGTGCGGTAGATGTCCGAAGACAATCTCGTGGCAGTGAGGGTTGCCATCCCAAAGGAAAGGCGAGGTGATATTGAAAGGCAGCCAAGATGTCCCTGTATCGAGGGAGGTAACAAGCCAACGAGCCTACTAATCACGGGGAGGTGGTGACAAGCTAACAGACCTGCCACCAAGAATGCAGAATGGAAACAGGAATAACACACTCGAAGGTATGATAAAGGTCAAAGACGATCCCATAACAGTTAGGATTTCTGGCCAAAGGAAAGGCAAGATGATACCAAAGGGCAACAAAGTTGCCCTTAGTATGGAGGGAAATAATGGGCCAACAAGCCTGTTGATTACGAGGAGGTGGTGACAAGTCGACAGACCTGCCACCAAGAATGCAAAAAGGAAATAGGAGTAACACACCCGAAGGTATAATAGAGGTTTGAAGACAAACCTGTGGCAGTTAGGAGTGCCAGCCCAAAAGAAATGCGAGATGATACCAAAAGGCAACCTAGATGCCCCTGGTATCGAGGGGAAGGACAATGCAGGAAGGAAGCGAAGTGCAACTTATGAGATACAGGGCAAAAGAGATGTCCTTGGTATCGAATCGAGTTGCCGCGAGATATACCGAACACCACCCAAGGGTGTGCAATGGTCTTAGAAAAGGACATCTGATGCTTTGCTGAGGAAAGACAAGGTGCAGGCATGCAAATCGTTACAGACCACCCATGAGGTAGGTAGACAAGACCAGACAAGAGCAGAAAGAAATGAAAAGGAAAGAAGAGGAAGTAGGGGTCAAGTTGCAACTACTGGGCACTCTGGACCACTAGAAGGGTTGAGATTGATGTTAGGGGTTAGGAACGATACTTGCTTGCTGGATGAAGGATTGTGTTCTGATCTACTGCTTATTCAGCCATTGTGTTCTGACTAATCTATGTTGGGCTGTGCTATTGCTGGGCATTCCCCCAGGTAGTGTTGATGGGACTTGACTGATTGTGGGGAATTATTGCCAATGTTGCTGATTCTACAAGTATGTGTAGCCATGCACTGACAAGTGGCCTTGTTCTATGTGTGCTCCGACCAGAAAGCAGCTGAAATGCCTTTGGTTGAAGACGCTTGATGAAACCCTGTAGAACGATGTAATATGCAAGCAGAAAGGTTCTAGCAAGTAAAGTAATGATGATGATGATGATTATTAGGGTGGATTTTTTTATTAAACAAAGATAATTATTATGGTTGGAGTAAGTATAAATGCTTTATTGATTAGGTGCAATGATTTTTGTTTGCTTTTGGTTGTTTGGTATTTTAGGTGTTTTGTTTGCCCTTAGTTAGACTGGAAAGCTGTATGCCTGTCGAAGAAAGAGGACGCCCACGACTCAACTGGTCCTATAGAGTTTCACAAGCTGTGGGTGGCTCTCGTGGTATGAGTAATGGCGCTCAAACTCATTGTGTTGGATGGTGTGATGGACCGAGCTCCATGCCAAACTCTTTAAGGTCCTACACCTGCTTTTTTGAGATCACTAATATTTTTTTTACTCCCTCATAGACGCATGGGTTCACTCTATCCCTAGCTTAAAGGTAATAGGTGTTTGTTCCTGGTTGGAGACTTTTGCTGTAGGAAGGGGGCTAGTCCTTCGAAGGTGTGGGCTTTTCAGGTGTGTCCTTCAACTCCTTTCCAAGATATGATAGTGGTAGAGCTACACCTCACGTCTTTCACTCTTGGGCTAACTTCTATCTTTGCCTTCTGTCTTCTTATTTCTTTTGTACCTGTAGACACCTCGATTTTGCAATCACTTGCAGCAGACTCCTCTGGAAAGATGCTCTGGTTGCGACCACCAAAACCCTAACTCCACCAAAACCCTAACTCCACCTAAAGCCTAGCTCCACACAAGCCCACTCCAACCTAATTTAAGCAAAAACCCATAATCAAAAATCAAAACCAAACAAAACTCACTTAAATCATCAAAAAACCTAAATTAATTAAGTAAAAAATTTTAATCCTAACCAAAACCACATAAAATCCACTTAAATATTGAAAATCCAAATTAATCAAATAAATTCCACCTAAACATTTAAAATCAAAGTTAATTAAGTGAAAACCCTAATTAAAATCAAAATCAAATAAAATACATGTAAACCGTTTAAAACTCAAATTAATTCAACAAAAAACCTAATTAAAACCCTAATCAAGTAAAACTCAATAAAATCCATTGAAAATTAAATCTAATTAAATAAAAACCCTTATCCAAACAAGATCAAGCAAAAAACCAATTAAATCAAAATCAAAATCAAATCCCTAATAAAAACCAATTAAATCAAAATTTAAAGTAAATCCCTAATTAAATCAAGTAAAAAAAACTAATTAAATCTGAATATAAAATTAATCAAATCCAAAACTTAAATTAACCAAACTAAAATCAATTAACCCAATTAGTTAAACCCATTTTAACTCAAATCTAACCCATTTAAAACCTAACGTAATAAAATCCTAATTAAAATCACTTAACTAAACTTAATAAAGCCCAAAACCCTAAGTAAAATCACAAAAACCTTAAAATGATAAAATCCAAAAAAACCCGAATTTAAAATCACATAATTAAACTCAAAACCCTAATTAAATCATAAAATTAAATTTGAAACACTAAAACCCTAAATCTTAATTAAACTCAAAACCCTAATTAAAATCCAAAAAACCTTAATTTAAAATCAATTAATTAAACCATAAATTACAAAATCAAAAAATTAATTAAAATCACAAAATCTAATTAAAAACCTAAATCTAAAACCCAAAATCCCTTAAAAACCCTTAAAAAACAAAAACCTAAAACCCAAAGCCCACTCACAGCCCAAAACAAGCCTAATACACCCCATTTCCTCTTCAATCACAAACTTAGGCAGAATGCAAAAATAATTCCGGCCAACCCCCTACCTCGACAACCCCGAATTTTCCAGTGAATTCTCCAACGAGATCCCAAGATCCTCGGAGCACATCTTCTCCTCCTCGTGATCTCCAACGATCCCCCAACAACTCTTGCCAACTCACGCGAGCATTGGACGACACCTAGCCCCATGGAGAGAAGATCGACGGTAAGGGAGGTCCTCGCCAGTGTATAAAACACCCCATCGCCGACAATCCACAGAGGGCGTTGGGAACCCACTTCAGTCTAGAAAGAACAACTCTTTACAACCCATCTCCTTGAGAATACCGCCCTAGCCTTTTGCATCCCTAGAAACCTCGAGCCTTTATCACTGGAACAACCACCAGAGGAGCGTCGTTGGCAAGCCTCATCAGGAGAACAGTAGCCAGGTATCCCTCCTCCCTTTTTAGTTCCAAGTCTTTTCCTTTTAGTCATGTCAGGTTAGGTTGAGTCTTCCAGACGTGTGTCATCAGAGATCTCCACCCCTACACGTCATCTCTCTTCCCCCCGGTGGTGGGTTCACCACCACCAATGAGGCCACTGGCCTCCTAGATTGGGAGGAGGCTCCTAGAGTCTCTCTCCCTCCTTTCTCCTCTTCCTCCCTGAGTCCCCATCACTCGAGAAGGGATCCCTCTGGCCTCTCGTGCTTGAGAACACTGCCTCCGCTTCGTCGACCATCGACCCCTCGTTTTGGAAGCTGCTGGAAGTCTTTGGTCACGCCCCTTCTAGCCCACCACGTCAGGGAGCTTCGCTGCACCACCACGAACCTCTCCAAGCAGCCACACTGCTGTTCCGAAGCCCGGAGCGCCGCCCTTACCTCCGCTGTGGTTGTCTCCGGCACAAGGGACAGGTGGAGCCCTCCAAGCATCCTTAGTCCTCGCCGACGCCTCTAAGAGCTTCCCCATGGTCCGACGATGCTCCTTCGACCTTCGCCTGTGCCTTGCCGTCACTAGAACGCCGCAGCCATCTCGTCGTCATCTTCCCTAGCACTGACAGGCTGCTTCGCTGGAGCCAGAGGTGGGGGGAGACTCTCAGGCCACCTCAGTCCTGTCCACCTGGTCGGAGAGCTTCGCCTGGCCTCTTTTCAGCCTCCTGGACCATTGTTGGAACTCCTTCGTCGTTGCAACGCCGCTAGACAGTCGCCGAAGCTCGCACCAGAGTGAGGATGCTGGTGATCCATCGATGAACTTTGAAGAAGATAGGTTTAGTATTAGGTCCTTTTAGTTTTAGGTTTTTATAGTTAGGTCCTTAAATCTTTACTTTTAGGTCCTTTTTTTTGTGTTTAAGCCCTATAGCTTTAAATAACTTTTATTTCTTTTATTGTTTCTGTGAAAAAAGCATATGGTCCCCTACATGTTTTATTTTTTTATGATTATTGCATTAATGTGTGTTTTCTCACACTTATGCCCTTGGAATCTTGTTTTCTTTGTAACTAAGTCCTAAATATTTTCATCATGCCCCCAATGTTTTTTTAAAATGAGTTTTCCCTATGAGATTTGCATTCTGAACCTTAAAAGACTTTAAAATCACACTGAGCATCATAAAAATCTAATTTTCATTACATTTAAGTCCTGAAATTTTGCATGTAAACCCTTAAATTCATAGCATACATATATTAAGTGTAGGAAATTTGCATCCAAGCCCTTAGATTAATTTCAAATTCTTTATTTAGGGTTTTAATTATTTCAATACACATTTTTGGCATTTTCTCATTATTTAATCACATGTGCATTTATAATTTTGAACTTGAACATAGTTTTCATTTAAAAATCATGTTTGCAATGTAAAATGATCTTTGATTTCATATTTTGGTCACATTTGCACATCTTATGTAAATTTTGCACATCAAACCCTAAACTTCCTTAAAATCACTAAAACACAATTTTCATACATCTCACACCTTAATGCCACATTTTTCTGATAATCCATAATTTGAATTTTAGCATGAAATTTTTTGGACAGTTTTCAACCATGATTGCCATCTTTTGTGGATTTTGCATTTTAGTCGCTAGACTTCTTTAAATTGCAAATATGTGATTTTTCAACATTCACTTCTCACCAAAAGGTTTTTTTTCACCTTGATTCATGTGATAGTCTTCTGTTCTCTGATTTTTGTGAAGTTTTCCAAGTGGATTTACTATTCCCTTGTGAATTTTGCACTTTAGTCCCTACATTTGTCCTTTATCATATGTACATTATTTTCTTGTATTTAAAACCTTGTTCCCATTAAGTTTTCTTGTAAATAACATTTTTCATACATTTCTGCATATATTAGACCATGCATCATGCATATGCATATGTTCATCACACCAAGTCATGTGAAATTACCTAATTACCCTCATGCTGTCAATTCACACACATGCATGTTATTTGTGCACTAAGTCATGCATAATCTTTGTGTAAATCACCCCTCTGCATTTTCTACACATTTAGGTATATTTTCATGCATCTTACATAGTTTTCATCACACTTGCACATCATTCCGTCCTCTCTGAATAAGCTTGCATTCTATGTGTTTTTTCCGTGGATTCTTTGCCAACCCATTTTTCGAATTCCTTAGCTTTACAATTGATTTGATTTCCTTTATCTCACATTTTCGGATTTTTCGATTTGATTTGGATTTCATTACCCGAGGGCATACATTAACTGACCTAAAGGCCCATATTGGCCCAATTGCGGATTATTTTCCTCTCTCTTTTTTTATGACATTTTTCATGATTCTGACGATTTGAGTTGACCCCACTTTTGATCCTTTTGATATCAATATGGTTTTCTAGAACATTCTTCCCAGAAACATCATCATTTCATGTGATTTTCTTCACATGTTACTATTTGCCAGTTTTACGCAGACTTCTTTGCAATTTTTCCATTTTGATTTCCACGATGTTTTCTATGATTTTGATGAGTTGGGTAAATCGCATTTTTGATTCTTTTGAGGATGGTATGATTTCTCAGGACCATTCTCTCCAAAACATCATCATTTCATGTAATTTTCTTAGTTGTGTCATGTTTCGTTATTCTGTCATTTCGTGTAGATTTCTTCGTAGTTTTTGCATGCATCTTGCATATCCATCTTGTCATGACTAGGCATTCATATTAGCATGATTAAAGCACAATCTAGGCTTAGCAAGCATTCATTCAACCTTTAGCAAGCGAATCGGACTAGAAAATCGAGTTTCTCGGGAGTACGAGAGTGCCTAATGCCTTCCCCGTGTATAACAGAAATCCTTACCCAATCGTTAGCTTGTAGACATTTGGCCTTCTCATTTGCATCTCATGCATTCATCCTTTTATGGTTTGTTTGTGGTTTTCCTCGTCTTTCCCTTAAAAGACTGGGTGGCGACTCCGATTTTTCCCTTTTATCCTATCTTGCGCTTTCTCCATCCTGACATGACTGTGGCCTCCTCCCTCTGGTGCGACTCCACGCCGAATTCTCAAGTGGGCATGATCACAGTATCCATGCGGATGTATATTTCTTTTCATATTCATTGGCTCAGTCACCCTAGCATTTTATCTCCCTCTTGGAGGTATAAGGTCCTTGCAAAGTTTGGACACTTTGTCTAGTTCTGATGGATGGTGGCTGCCTCACTTGCTTGGTCATTTGAGTAGTGCCAACTGAGGAAGGGCAGTTCGATCCGATGCAGGCTAGCTTTCCAATTTTCGTCATCGGGCAAGAATATAATGCAAGATGTTTTTGATTTTTTTTATCTTTTTTGTTTTGGGGTTTTCTTTTTATAATTGTTTTTGTTTTTTGTTTTATTGTTTGATTTTTTTGATGCATGAGGATGATGATGCAAAACAAGAAAAAATAAAGAAAACAAGGGAAAAGGACACAACTCCAATTCCTATTGCTGGTTGCTTTATTGATGCCACTTTATTCATGTTGATGGGGTCACTGGCTAATCTAGTAGTGCCACCAGAATCACAACGATGGCTGAAACTAAGGTGGGTCTGTTGATTGTTGCTGCTGCTGAAATTGCTAGCTGAAGTCTTTTGTTAAGGTCCAGAGTGATGGCAGCCTCAACACCGCATTGGTGCGCACTAGGAGGGCCAACCCTAGGCCATGCTTCCCACGAAAGGGTCAAAAACAAAGGGAGGAGACAGACCAATGAGATCAACAGGACTCATTGGGGAGACACGGGAAATATAAGGGATAGGAGAAAGAGAGAAGACCCTCAAACATGCAACATCCTCAAAGTCTAGAAACTCAAGCAAGGACGTGTCAGGCAGGTCTAGGCGCACCAGTGCAGGTGTGTGTGTGTGTACAAGTGTTTGTGTGTGGTTCACCTCCTGCAAGGCAATGCTAATGACCTTTCGGTCGATCAGGTTTTGAGTAGTATCCTGCAAAGTGATGCAGCCATCCATCGAATGCCTGACACAACAGTGAAAGCTATAGTACGCGCTCACATCATACCATCAAGGAATAGGACTCGGTAGCAGATGAGGGTTCGGGAGCCTCAGAAATGACTCAACGCTAGGGAAAATGACACTTAGTGGCTCCACGAGAGGAGTGTAATCCCCTTTGATGTGGCGAGGTTGCTTTTGCCTTAGTTACCATCCTTGCCAAGATGGTGCAATGTGATGCACGGGCTCGATGGTGGAGTGTGTGTATGCAATGAATGTAAGACTAGATGCAAGTGCTAATTGATCCAGGTCATGCCAATTCTTTGCCTCGATAAGCTCTGCAGAAGATTCAACATACGCGATAGTTGCCTTCTTGGAGTAGTCGATGTCAGTGACGTTGTCGTCACTATAGCTGCTACTGGCAGTGGCATCCTACCTAAAAAATGCAGAGAGTGTAGGGAAATTCCCACTTTGCAACAAGACTTCCATGTGAGCGTAGGCCCGAATCAGGGATGCAAAGGATGTGATGGATTGAATGCTAAGCAGAGCCCCTATCGCTGGTTACTCTCCCTTAATGATGATCTTGATAGACTCCTCGATTGATGGCCTATCTTTTACCTGGGAGGCTAGCGCGTGCTAGTAATCGATGTACTCCCAAACGACTCGTGGGGTCTCTACCGAGTTGTGACCAGATGCTCGTGCTTAGGAGTGAGGTCAAGGTTCAAGGCGTACTGCTCTAGGAATGCCTAGCTAAGGTCGTTCGGAGCCTAGATGACGGTCATGTCCAACGAAGTGAACCACTTAAGTGCAGCCTCAATCAAACTCTTCTGGAATAGGCCAATCAAGAGCCTCTCGTCGCCCTAACGTTGCACGAGATCTCCGCAGAATACCTTCAAATGTGATATTAGGCAGCCTCTACCGTTGTATTTCTTGAATTCTGGGATGTACAAATTCGGAGAGAGTATCGCCTCTTGAAAGAAGCAGAGGTCCTAGAACTAGTAGAACTAGCGATCCCCGCCTTTCACTTGACAAAGTGCCAACTCTAGATTGTCCATCCTAGCAATGAGGGTGTTTGAGATTGTTGTTGTTAGTGATATTGCAGTTGAGGCAGGTGTCAAGCATGTTGTATGGGTCGTGTATAAATGCTCCTCTGGATTTACCATTATGCTTCCTGGTGTCAAAGCATGAGGGCCAGTATACCCGTGCAAGGATGTAGTGTGTAGTGGTGTTGTGATGTATGTAGTGGCCTGTGTCTGATGCAAAAATAGATGGGAAGTATGTTGTGCTGTATGTGGTGCAAAGTGTGGGAGCAACAACTATGGCACCGGCACAGCATCAGGCAATGGGCTCGAGGAATGTTGTGCTCCTGCCAAGTCGAAGGGCTGGCCACCAGGTGATGGAGAAGAATGTTGTGCGAAGTGTTGTGTGAATGCAAGAGGCAAGGGAGGAGCTACCATTACTAGAGCTGTGAAGAGTTGAAGCAATAGCGTGGGCACAGGTGTAGTGAAGTGCGCTAGTGCAGCTGAAGCAGGGCACACCAGGAACTCAAGGGTCAAAAGCAAAAGGATAGATAAAGGGATGTGGGCAAGAGCCAAGTCCTGCAACTTCTACACAAGAGCCAGCAGATGTCACGCTTGCAAGGCAGAGTATCCACCGACAGGCGAGCTAGGAGGTGAAGACATAGATGTGAGCGGGGTCACGAGTGCGAAAGAGGTAACAGAGAGAGATCCTACAGGAGGGATAGTCACATCTGATCGGATTCCTATAGCAGGAAGGCCCTGGGAAGGGACAATAGGCGAGACCTCCGAAATCTAGGAGTTGGTCACCAAGGGAGTCTCAATGACAGGCTTCGGACCAACAAGGGTTTGCCACTGTCCCGAAGTAGGGGGAGCAGAATCCGCAAGTGCACGAGAGTGATGCACAAGGGAGTAGGAAGGAGCAGCAGACAGGGATGGAGGGACCAAAGTCGAGACCCACTCTAAAGCAACAGGATGAGACTCACTGGTTTACCAAGCCATAGTACACCGTGAGGGGGTATAGATAGGGCTGCGACAAAAAGAGGAGGCACGAACTGGAGGACAAGCTATGGTTGGAAGTGATACTAGCTTGGGAATAGAGGAGAAAGACTGTAGGAGGGAACCCACGATAGAGATGCTTGAGCTCCTAGCCAAGGACCTCGCACAAGCTACTTGTGGAAAATAGGTAGGAACAAACAGGTATCGGAACTTGAGACAAAGACAGAAAGCAAGTTATTAGGGTGGCATGCATGACACACAATACAAATGAATGTCCTAGAATGTGCTCACTCACAATGCATGTCCCAAGTGGACCAACCACCAGGGATACTCTCATGGGTTTGGGATTAGACTTAGGTTAGAAAGTAAGGTTCCTATTCTAAATCCTGGCCAAAGCTCGATAGTGAACGGGTGATGCGTTAGGAGCCTCAACTCATGCAGTAGCAGTGAGTTGTACCATCTACTAACACCTACACGACCCTAGACAAGGGGGTAGAATGGCAACATGTCCTACGCTGAAGTCATAGAACTAGGGACCAGAACTGTCCTTCGCAGACTATGGGTGGACACAGGAGAGGAGAAGAAGTATGCTTCTAAAATGTTCATACATGTAATGTGCCTTATTAGCTTTTACTTGCGAGTCTTATTAAGTTAGATAGGGGAGAGAGTGCGTAGAAGTCTCTAGTTCTGCCTAAACATTGTTTTTATTGTTATGAATTTTAGATTGAACTAGTAGAGGGAAGCAAACACGTTTCTACTTTCCCTAGGATGGCAAGTGTGAAAGAGGAAGAAAGCACTAAAGCATGACATGCAAGCAAGCATACATCAAGAAAAATGCATGATCATGGCATGTGTGCATGTCGTGTTAACATTATGGTGAAAAGAGAAAACACTCATCACAACAAAAGGCAGGCATCATGGCATGTGCATGTGTTGTGGCATTGCAAGTGTTTAAAAGAAAAACACTCAGCAAGCAAAAGGTCTGTAGCAACAAGCATGTAATGATATATGTGAAACAAAATGGAAACAAGACAACAAATGCAAAGTAAGGCAAACAAAGACAAAAGCCAAGCAAGCAAAAAACGAACAAACAAAAGCGAGAGTCTTGTATACCCAGTGGAGTCACTAATTACTGTGACCATGTCGACGAAACCAATGACTCTTCATGCAAGGGAGCGCACAAAGAATCTCAATAAGGTCACGGTAAAGATAGTGAATCTGAGGCAGGATACTCGACTCGAAAACACCAAAGAAAAAGATAAAGATGGATAAAGGAAACAAAAAGGAGTCACCACCTAATCTTTTTTAACAGAAAGACGAGGAAAATCAAATGAGAATGCAAGAAAAGGATGCAAATGGATGAATGAATGTGTCCATACTCCATGCCTAATGGATGCAACGCATGGATCATGGTGAGCCAGAGAAAGAGTAAGGACTCCTGTTACACATGGGAAAGGTGTTAGGCACCCCCTATACCCAATGAATCGGTCTCTCTCGGCTAATCACTCTCTTGTGTCACTGTAACCATGCCGGCGAGGAGATTCCGCAAATGAATGCGAAATCGGACGGCAAAATCACATCGAAAAAGCAAAATAAATGAAGTCGCCACCTAATCTATTATGGAAGACAAGGAAAACCAAAACATGAAATAAATCATGCAAAAAAAACAAAAAAAAGGACAAGTCTACGAAATAAAACCAGAATGCGGGTAAGGATCCCTGTTACGCACGAGGAAGGTGTTAGGCACCCTCGCACGCCCGATAAAATCGGTCTTCCTTGATTTCACCCATGAAATGTTGGCTTTT
>JAMKQA010013726.1:0-12794 GCA_024699735.1 Posidonia australis
GAACAGTGTGTAGACACTTGGGTGACCGAATAGACAGTTCATGCTATGGCATAGGGCTGATTGAGCACTCCACTCAAGTGGTCTCCAACAACAAGGTCGAGTGAGCACCTAGCCCAAGCGACCTTCCAAGTAACAGTGCATGGCCCCCATGGATGCTCCAGTCTTTAGGTGCACCAAGCCTCAGCTTATATAGGTCGATCGATCAAGAGACCAGAGAACATATTCCTGCCAGGCTACACTTATCTCAAGGAACAACACGTGAGCTTGTAGGTATGCCAAAAACGTACACAATTCCCCATACACAAAAAGGCACCATGTGCACTTGACAAAGCCGCTTAACCCTCCTACAAGAGTCGGGTATAAATACACCACATAGAATGTGGTAGCGGGAGGTGTGTGTTCTCCACAACAACAACTCATTGGTTTTGGTGCTGTGGATGATCAAAGTCGTTGTTATCAGCATCTTCTTCTTGTTCTTCTTTAGGCCTAATCCACCAGAGACGTGGTTTAACCCCTTTACTTGCCTCCATCCCATAGGCCTACGGTATAATTATGATACATAGTTAACTAGTAGGATATTTTTGTCGATATATAGATGTTAATATATAGATTTTATGTTTTCATTCCAATTTTGTTTTTATGTACCTGTAACCATGCCAGCGACAGCCTCGGGACTTGGCATGAAAGGCCAGATACACGAGGATCGGCAAAGTCACGGCAAAAAAAAAAAAAAAAATGCAAATGCAGGAGTCGCCACCTAGTCTATTAAAATGGAAGACAATGAAAACCATAAAAGAATCATTCAAATCATGCATATAAAAACCAATGGAAAGGGTCTTTGTAAACCAGAAATGGGTAAGGATCCCTGTTACACACGAGGAAGGTGCTTGCCACCCTCGTGCGCCTGATAAATCGGCCTTTTATAGGTTTCTCATTTGCTTATGAAATGTCGACTTTCCAACCTTTACTGTACGCCCGAGGGCGATATGCCATACCATGCTAAGTGAGTTGTGTCTTATGCTAAATAAGGGTGCATGATGTGCAGGGGTGTGTCCTAATGCTCAGAAGTATCGCACATATATCGGGTCAAGTGTCAATGCAAAGCCATTGCATAAATAGGATCAGGGATCTAAGTATTTTGAGCGATTTTTCATCCTTGCTTTACTATATGCAATGTATGAGCTATCATGCATAGAAATGGCTAAAAACAGAAAAGGGTCATCCTGGATATACCAAGGAAGAAAGCCAGAGAAAACTGAAAGCAAATCGAAGCTGGAAATCATGCTAAAAAGCAATGCAAAAGTTGCTGTGTGCTACCGATAAACAGGCTGATGTGCCTGCTTGGTGTGCCGACTGATGCTCCAGTCTGGTGCGCCACCTATGTGATCCTGTGTGGGCCAGAAAGATGTGCCAAAGTAAATACAGAAGCTGGTGTTCCCGCTGAGATGCATGTGCAATATCCTCCTTGCTGGAGTGCTGGCTTTGCTGCGGTTTCGCGAAAAGTTGGGGCATATCCGCAACTAGGCATATCTGGTTGCTGTATAGCTAATTTCCTGATATGACAAACTTCTGATTGTTGTGTTGTTGCAGTGCTATGATATTTGATATTCTGCTGGATGCTTGTAGGCTTCTGTTCAAATGTGATATGTCGCATCCTTTGCGGGTTATTCTGCATACTTCTCAACCTCAGGGGTTTTCTGCAAATTTGCCCATCTGGTGAACCTGAAGACTTGTGCATTCATCTTCTTGGCATTTCTTTTTGCCTCTTGCAGACTACAGAGTGCGGAGGACAACAATGCAATTCTAGCAGCCATTTTGTGCTTTAGACTTTGGAAATTAAGATATATGCACTGCTCGTATGTGATGGGGCTCACTGGATAACTGTCATATCTGCTAGCCCATGTGCCGTGCAGGGATATCCAATCATGGTAACACCCAAGCATTGTTCTGATGTTCTGCAAACATGGCTTGGTGTATTGATTGCTGAGGACCGCGAGTAATTGCGTGTTCGAAGCATATTATCCTCATTTTTGAACCTTGTACAGGTTGAAGTGAACCCACTTTTCATGCCTTTCGCTTCAGGTAGACTGAGCTTGCTTGGAAGAAGTCCGACGGGTTTGCGGGCTATTGTCATATATGTCACCAGCCAGTTTCATGTGCCGTGACAACCATGCTTCTGTGTTGCATCAACTGACAGGCTGATCCTGAAGCACTTGCGAGAAGTGTCATCTGCATGCTCCTAAAAGTAGTACTATCCCCATAATCTTCTTGACTTAGAAAGGCAGCTGACATGCCCCTAGTCAAAGACCTAACTCCGACCAAAGAGCAGTTAACATGCCCCTGGTTGAAGATTCCCTTCTTGCCAAAATTCCAACTCAAAAGGCAGCTGGCATGCCCCTGGTTGGAATGCGGGCAAATGCCTTGCAAAGTGATGCAAAATGCAAAAGTGGTGAACTCACCAATGTCAAATGATTTATACAAGACTTATAAGATGGAAGCAAGATTTATACATAGAAGATATGCCCTCAGCGCCGAGGAAGCCTTCATTACCTGCTGCAAGGAACTAGAATGTCCTCAACTCACTTGGTGCTACCTGGATTCTTGGGTTTATGGTGGCTCTCACTCAACCAATGGGCTTTAGGGATAAAATTGCTCCATGCCAAACTCTTAGGGCCCTACACCTACTTTTTTCAATAATTCATTTTTTCTTTTACCCCCTCAATGGCAAGCTGACTTACCCTATCCCAGCTTGGAGGTAATAAACACCTAGGCTGAGGGGTGACTGCCTTTTCTGCTTGATAAGAAGGGGTGGCTAGTCCCTTTAAACATGTGGGCTTGGTAGGTGTATGCTTCAACTCCTCTCCAAGTTATGTGATAGGGATAGAGTCGTCCTACATGCCTCTCTCATTGGAGCCAACTTCTGTCTACAACTTCTGTTTTCTTATTTCTTTTATGCTCCAAAGTCTATGTAGTTTCTTTTTTTGCTCACACTCTCACTTATGTCCTAACATTTTTCTCCCTCTGGGTTGTAGGTCTCTTAGGAATTTGTACATTTCACCCATTTTCCCGTGGATAGTCACTCCCTCACTCCCTAGGTCACACCAGTAGTAACACGTGAGGAGGATCAAACTCTTCCTAAGCAGGCAGGCTTCCGATTTTCCTCATCGGGGAGCGGTTATGTCGATGTTCATATTATAATTACAATGCAAACAAAAGGAAAGTACAATGCAGATGATGCAATTTAGGTGATGTGCAGATGCAGTAAGCAAAAAACATAGAGATGCATGGCCTTCAATGGAATGCTTCGCAAGGCTTGGGAGTGACCGACGATCGCTGGTAGTACTTTCAGTTAGGAGATGCTGATGGGTAAGGATCCCTGTTACGCACGAGGAAAGTGTTAGGCACCCTCGTGCGCCCGATAAATCAGTCTTTTATAGGTTTCTCATTTGCTTATGAAATGTCGGCTTTCTAGCCTTTACTGTACACCCGAGGGCGATATGCCATGTCATGCTAAGTGAGTGGTGTCTTATGCTAAATAAGGATGCATGATGTGCAGGGGTGTGTCCTAATGCTCAGAAGTATCGCTCATATATCGGGTCAAGTGTCAATGCAAAGCCATTGCATAAATAGGATCAGGGATCTAAGTATTTTGAGCGATTTTTCATCCTTGCTTTACTATATGCAATGTATGAGCTATCATGCATAGAAATGGCTAAAAACAGAAAAGGGTCATCCTGGATATACCAAGGAAGAAAGCTAGAGAAAACTGAAAGCAAATCGAAGTTGGAAATCATACTAGAAAGCAATGCAAAAGTTGTTGTGTGCTACTGATAAACATGCTGATGTGCCTGCTTGGTGTGCCAGACTGGTGCTCCAGTCTAATGCGCCACCTATGTGATCCTGTGTGGGCCAGAAAGATGTGACAAAGCAAATATAGAAATCCATGCAGTGCAAAGTCACATTTGAATGCATTCCAGAAAATCATACCATGTAAAATCCTTTGCAAAACTTGAAAAATATGCTTTAAAAGTGAAAGTAATGCAAGTGTAATGACTTGTGGACCTTGTGCTCAAGGGCTAGTAGCCTCACACAAGATCCCACCCTATTTATGCTATAATGTATGCAAGAAGGTTCAGCCATGTCTCTGGATCATGGGTTGATACACAAGGTTCTCTATATTGGAGTAGAGGCAAACAGCCTACCGGATTTTAGCCATGGACTGAACATCCAAAGGGAGAAAACAACTAGAAATCAATCTTGTTTAGAGCTGCAAACATGCATGCAAAACCATGGAATATCAGAGAACCAGCAGCAAAAGAATCGGATGTAAAGTTGTCAGAAAATAATGCAAACAGGGATGCAAAAGTGAGTGTTTTGCTCTCTGACCAGTCTGGTGCACCAGAGTGGTGCTCTGGGTTGGTGCGCCACATAGGTGCTCTAGATTGGTACTGCCCAAAAAATCTGGATCAGACTGCAATCTCATCCAGAATAGAGATGGGTGATTTTTATTTATGCAGATCAGTCTATGCAGATGATAAAAACTGAAACATGATGTGATGCAAATGAGCAAAACGAACCTATTATTATGTGATTCAGAAATATGATAAATTATAAGTTCATGGCTAAAATGCTTGCATAAGATTCTAAAAGATAAAACAGAAGATGAAGCGAACTTTAACAGCACATGTAAAGGATGAATATGAAAAAAAAACCTGATTTGCTACATATGTCCTAGCATGAATGTTCATAAATCATGGTTCTTATTGCAAAGGATTAGAAAGAAAATAAGGTGCAGATTTTCATGCTAAAAGTAAAGAAACATGCTAGCAAACTAGGTATAGATTTGCATGTAGAACATATTGCAAAGGAAACGAAAATCTCATCATAGAACTCTCATGTAACAGTAAAATTCAGATCATATATGAAGTCTAAGGCATGCTTTATTCAGTGCAAAAGCTAAGATCCTAAAAGAAGAAAGGTGAGGAGCCTACCTTGTCCAAGGTGTTCCTTCTAAGAAAACCCAAGATAGTATGATCCTTGTTGCTTTGGAAAAGCTAACAATGCTTCAGAATATAAGGGGATGCTCGTGAGAAAGAAGAATAGATTGCCAAAAATAGTAGCTTGCTCCAGATTTTCTTCCAGGGATCATTCTAACCTCTTCTAATGGTTGCCTATAGGGGTCCTTATATAGGATTTCTCAAGGGTAACTCCTAGAGAATACAAGGAGCCTCGTAAACGAAGAGCCTGGGAAGATTCCATGGCATATTCGTTGGTGGAGGTAACAGCCATGGGAGGTGGAAAGCCAGCAGCCAGCAGTCTGAGAAGTGGCTGTGTGCCAGCTTGGTGCGCTAGAGAGGTGCGCCAGCTTGGTGCTCCAGCTAAGTGCGCCACTTATGTGCTCCTGCTTGGTGCTCCAGCCAGGTGCTCCACATTGGTGCTCTAACTTGGTGCTCTCCCCTATTTGTCTGGATTTCTAATTGGGCTGCGGACTTGCTATAGGTTTGTGGTCGATTTAGCAATGGGGTTAGGTTTGCCACATCTAAAGCAACATCTAGAAAGCTCATCTATGAGTCACCTCAAAATAGGGTGTCTACAGTACCAAATAATGGAAAGAAATTATCTATCAATTTCACTTTGCATTTTAATTACATACTAAACACAGAAATGGAATAAAACTATTCTATTCCAAATTCCATTCCAAGCTATTTTCATTCTAGTGTACTAAATGCAACTGTAGTCTCGAAATTTTTTGGAGTTTTTGAAGCACCTAGCACTGTGCACCCAGTAAGACCTTATGATCACAAAATTTTGTTGATGGAGGGAGTAGGGCCTATTTTATAGACTCCACAAAAACATGCTCCATTTCAAAAATCAGTAATAGAAGACCATGCGAAGGTGTCATTGAATATGGGATTTATTAGACCTAGCCATAGTCCTAATGCTTCACCAATTATCATAGTGAAGAAGGTTGATAACACATGGAGAATGTTTATTGATTATAGAAGATTGAACTCACAAACAATCAAGGACAAATTTCCCATTCCATTAATAGATGACCCGTTGGATGAAATTGGGGAAGCTATGCGCTTCACTAAACTAGACTTAAGGGTAGGTTATCACCAAGTGAGCATACATGAAGATGATATAGATAAAACAACTTTTAGGACCCATGAAAGGCAATATGAGTTTGTGGTGATGTCCTTTGGGCTCACCAATGCCCCCTCTACATTTCAACACCTTATGAATGATGTGTTTAGGCATAGTCTAAGGAAGTTTATCTTGGTTTTTTCATTGATATTTTCATCTACGATAGAACTCAGATAGAGCATCTTAAGCATGTAGAAAACTCATTAGAAATTCTATCTACACATAACCTTTATGCAAAGTTTTCCAAATGTTGGTTTGGCTTAGAAGAAGTGGATTACTTAAGGCATATCACTTCTACCTAGGGGGACGGTGTTGATAAAAGTAAGATTTCTACCATGATTGAATGGCCAACTCCCAAGAATTTGTAGGCTTTGAGGGGGTTCTTGGGATCAACATGTTATAATAGGAAAATCATTAAGGGATATGGTATGATAGTTGTGCCTTTAACTTCCTTGTCGAATAAAAATAGTCTTATTTGGTCAAATGAGGCTAATAAGGCTTTTTGTAAACTAATTGAAAGAGACAATGGTGAGTACTCCAGTATTAGTGCTTCCTAATTTCAAGTTGCCCTTCACTATAGCGTGTGATGCTTGTAATGTGGGAGTGGGAGCTTTATGTAAGGAAGCAGATCCATTGCTTTTTTAGTGAAGTTCTAAAGGGCAAGCAATTAGTGCTACCCACTTATGAAATGGAATTTCTAGCCATCACCGTGGCAGTTTAAAGGTGGAAATCATATTTATAGCGGGCAACAATTTGTTGTTAAAACAGATCAGTAGAGTATTAAGTACCTCTTAGAACAAAAGGGTTACACTCAAGCATAGTTTAAGTGGCAAATCAAGTTTATGGGGATAGACTTCAGGGTGAAATATAAATCTAGTTTTGCCAATCAAGCTGCTGATGCACTGTTTAGAGTTCCTGAAGTTAGAAGTTATGGAAGTGCATGCTCTTTCATCAGTGGTACCAGTATGGATGGAGGAGGTAAAGATATTATATGAAACTGATCAGAATTACATGAACTTGTGGTAGAAATGGAAGGGAGGATTATTGAAATCATGTAGGTATATTGTGGTTGATGGATTGTTGTATAACAAGTAGAGGTTGTTGCATATAGGAAATAATCCTCTTAGTCTCATGATGATAGAAGAATTGCATGTCACACCCATAGCTAGACATTCTGGCTTTTCGAAGACAATGTAGAGACTAAGAAGATGTGGTTATTGGAAACACATGGCCATAGAAGTGAAGTGTTATATTTAGTCTTGTGATATTTGTCAAAGGTGCAAGTATGATATTATGTCACCTACTAGGTTGCTACAACCTCTCCCAATTCCTAGTTTCCTACATAACAATGGACTGATATAACTATGGACATCATGGAAGCTTTGCCTCAATCCAATGGGTACTCAGTCATATTGGTTGTGGTGGAACGATTAACCAAATATGTGAACTTCATTGCCATAAAACACCCTTATTTAGTTGTCCAAGTAGCTTCTGAATTTGTCAAGCATGTTGTGAAGCAGCATGGTTTATCTCAATCAATAATCAGTAATTGCCTAATAGGGACTCCATCTCTACAAGTTTATTTTGGCGTGAACTCTTCAAGTTACTTGGTTGTAAACTAAAGATGTCAACTACATATCGTGTAACATTAGTGACATTGGGGTTGTGTGTTTTGCCAGCACGTTTAGGTTTTCTTGGGTCAATAAGAAGTGAGCTTCATATGGGAAATTAGTATCTTACTTAGCTTCATATGATGGTTGTAGTTGATCAAAGAAGTATTTTTATAAAGACTTTGATTATGATTTATGAATGATGATGGAATTTAATATAAATGTGTGGAGTTTAATGTTGATTGAGGAAAGTGATGATCATGGCTTAATTAAATCTTAACAACCATTAGAGATGTGGTTTGAATGTGATTTATGATATTTGGACTTTTGCTCTAGTGGAGTGTTTGCACTTGGTGCCACAAATTCCTTTTGAAGCATACCTTGATTTTGTTTGGCACATGCATGTTTGACACTTGTATTGTATGTAGTTGCTTTTTTTGTATGCTTGTTTTTGCCTAGGTTCGGTACTTGTTTGTTTAGCACATGCATGTTTGACACTTGTATGGTTTGTAGCTGTTTTTTTTTCGTATGCTTGCTTTCGTCCAAGTTCGGTACCTCTTTGTCTTGCATATGCATGTTCGATGTCAATGATAGCCAAGTTTCAGTAGCTCCTTTGTGTTTTATTAGCTCATGTATATTTGAAATGCAAGTGTACATGTAATGAAACAAGTGGACGATTGAATGAAGCGATATATGCCACCTTCACCTTGGACTTAAGAGAGAGATGGGTGTGTTCATGTGTTGCCACCCGTAACTTACTTGATAATTAAGAGAATAGTATATAAGGTGCAGCTGCCACACTTGTGTTAAGAAAGGGAAATAAAAAAGAACCGAGAGAAGGAAAAGAAGAAAAGAGAAGCAAGAAGGGAAAGAAGAAGAGATTTTGTAGAGAAGGCTTCATTACTATAAGCTATTGTTGAATTGGTCTTTGCATGCATGGCGGAGGTGGAGAGGAAGTTCTTTGACATCCTTTAAGGTCCCAGCTTCATGATCAAGCTATGGAGGTCATCAGACGAGGTTGTCAGAGTTGGTGCAACAAGTTTTGTGCAAAGGTAAAGAGAAATCTAGTGTTTAGCTACTGTCTCTCCATTCTCCTCCCTTGCATGCACTGAGTTGTTACATTCATGTTGTGGTTTAGTCGTGGTTGGAGTCTTGGAGTTGAGCTTGATCGATGGGTGAGGCTAGAAGTTCATGATTGAGAGGCCGCTACTACGATTTGAGTTCATGTGTGTGCCTTCAACTACGAACACACCCTTGTAGAGAGCATATTATAGGGATTTAATCTTTAAATCTTAGTTGCATGTTAGATATATATTGATGTTTGGATTGGAAGTATGAATCCTAGACTGACTGATGATTTGCATGCAGATTTATGGGTCACAAGATAGGAGATTTGCTTGTTGGATATCAATTATTGCATGACATTACTGCCTTTTTTTATGACAATTTGAGTATTGAATGTTGTATTTAGTGTTTTTGGATGTGTTGGATAAATAATTCTAAGATCTTTAAATTAGTAAATTATGTGGAATTTTATAGGTTATATGCTTCCTTATATAGGTGGTTCCTTATGGAAGATTTTTGTTGTGCTCAGATTTTTCAGAATGACACTTAAGTCTTGTTTTGGATAAAACTTAAGCTCAAAATGTTGGATTTTCTTGAGATTTGTTTCATTGAAAAATTAACTTCAATACCTTCAAATTGATATATGTAATTATGATATTTCTAGATAATTTGTTTTCTAGAAAGAGTGATTTTTAATAGTATATTTCCATTGTTCTATTTATTGAATGAATATGGAGAACGTTTATGCAACTTGTTGTTGTTTGCTAAGAAATTTTAGTGGATTCCTCGATGTTTTGGGATCTACACAATAGTATACTGCGGTCTATTTTGTTGTGTAAGTTTTCTGGTTATCGTAGTGTTATGGTGTCGATCTAGGCGTACTGTGTGTGTGATGTAATTGTTTTAATTAACTGCAAGTACACAACATACTATGTAGTATGTGGCAAATACAGGTCGAATCCTACGGAGAAAAGTGTTCAAGAACTGAGGTTTATTGTCAATTTTTGAGATGAAAAAATGAGAGAGATGATGATTAAAGACTGAATCTAAAGGAACAAAGAGCAACAATAAGTAAAACTATGGTTTCGAATACATTTATCTAGAATTGAGAATACATGATCATATTTATTCTTTCTCTCTCTATTTGATCTAAATAACTTGATTCAATAATTCTTATTACACAAGAATAAACTATACGCTCAAATGTGCACCATAGCATATCAAGATTAGGAGTAAAAATACAAAACCAAGTTAAATCAAATGATATATGATGGAATTGAGATTATATACACAACCCACATATTCATTGCATGAAGCATAAGGAGAAAGAGAAAGAAACATGATCACACATCCCAATTTAGATAAACTTCATCTCTACCCTAGATCTAGAAGATTAGTCACACATGATTACGCAAAATAATAAAATAACAGAAGGGAGAGAAGAAATAAAAGACATAATTAAATAAAATGCACTTTTATTAAAGGAACCTGAGATTACAGATGATTTTCCTCTTCTCCCAAAATATAGAAAAGAAACAAACTCTAAAACCTAGATTGGAGCCTTAAATCTACATAATGGGTCCTTTTATAAGTTTATAAGGACTTACTTACGTCGGAGATAAATCCGAATACAAAATTTAATCTTGGATTTTTAATACCAAATATTTCCAAGTAGGAATCTCATCCAAAGAAGACTAAGTCAAAAATATATGATTCAGGTGCTTAGGAGGCATCAGATTTGCATCTGGGCTCCTGGGAGGCGTCCATATCATTTGGAATCTTCTCTGACTTTTTCCACTGGTTAACTGATATTTTTTCAGTATTTAGACATGTGGAAAATGTGTATTTGACCTCTTGACGTAGCTCTAGAATTTTCCATACAAAAATCTCTTCTTTTCCAACACAATTATTCTTTCCCCCTTTCTTTTTCGTAGATTCTTTCTAAGTCCTTAAGTTCTGCAAAATTTGCACAAAACACCTCTAGTAATATTATTTATATACAAAATAGACAAATATGGGAATAAAATATGTATGAATTATGTGTTAATCAAACATCCCCATACCTATCTTTTGCTAGTCCATAAGCAAAACTGACTCTGACATAAAGAAGAAGAAAAGAAAATCTTAACTCACTTTCGTAGGAATCGTGGTTGCACTTAGCATGTGCAACAAGCCTTTAAATCCCTAGGCTGCCCTAGTAGACGTGTGGTGTCTCGTGAGGGTTTGCAGCGGATCTACTCACAAAATCCCCAAGAAGAAAAGAGGTGGAGAAATAAAGAAAAATGAAAAATAAAGAAGAGGAAAAATTCTAAGGTATCCATATTAACCTACTCAATTAAAAAGATCCAAAGTTTCCTAGTGTCTTAATTCTCCGATTTAACCTTTGTTGAGAACCCTCATCCTGTCCTTATAGAGACTCTATCCTATTCTTTATATCATCTGCTTAAAAATTTGCTTATATGTACCTTGTGTTTGTGAAATAGTCCTTAGCATGGGTTTTCAAATCTAATCTTCCCACTTTAGTAATTTTATTTCATTTCTTCGTGTCTAGCTTTCTTAGACTTTATTCTTAGCTACCCATTTAGCGAGCTTTAGGTCAATGGATCCCAAACTAGACGGTTTTAGGTCACCAGATATGAAGACACCACTAAGGACTTAATCACTCGAGTAGCTAAGGCCTCAAAGACAATACTTTTTTTCCTTTTTTTTGATCCTCCAATCGCCTTTTTACGTAAATACCAATGCTTACTGAGACACAATACCCAGTTACTTAGTGATTATATGATGTTATTATTCTCTTTTTTTGCTGAAGTGTTCAGGCCTTCCTTTATTCCCCATAACTAAGGGTTAGAGTGATAGTACATGATAAGGTACATACGAATTATAGATATTTCAGATGATGCTATTTTTCAAATTTTGTCTCTACTCTTTGAATCATTGGGTTCTCAATCATTCAGTCTTACCACCTTCGAATTCCAACATTAGGCTACTCCTTCACTCCTAATTGATTAGACTAATGTGGATAACTCCTGAAAAAAAAATTCAATTTTTTTGAAATAAAAGAAAATTGAAGGTAAATAACCAACAAAAATGAAAAGACACTCGACAACTAAAAAAATGAAAAGACACAGAGAAGACTCCCCCCACATCTAAACCATGCATTATCCTCAATGTATGCAATGAATGATATGATCAATGAAATAACATAAGAATAGAACAATGGTACCTGATTTGGGATGAAGTGCTTCTACTACAAAGAAAAGAGAAATTATGTACAATTTATACATATTCACAATTGTGGTGCACAAAAAACCATGACCTCATCAAACTCTGGGACACAATTTTAATCTGGCCAAGGAGATAGTCTGACATTTGTACTTTCTTTTTCAGCCTGTTCAAACAACCATTGGCTTTCTCTCAATCAGACTTCATGACTTTCCCAAAGAGATGGAATTAGATTGGATAAACCCATGTAATTTAATTGAATATGAAGTGAGAGCTCAAGTTCACAATTGACTAGTATTGAATAATATGGCTTGACACATTGTCACGTCCTAAATTTTCCACAATAATTTAAACAAATTAAATTACGGGAAAACTAAAGCTAAACAGTAAAATATCTAACCACCAGGAACCTGTGTATGCGGCTAGCAGACTCTAGACTATATGCACTACGCTAAACCAATCCCATGTCTGCACCTGTGAACAAAACCACAAGGAAAACGCATGAGTGACCAAAGTCACCCAGTACGCACCCCACGAAAACCGCGGAAAATAAAATCATAATCAATTTTCCTTTTAAATTCCTTTCGCAAACTCTTTTCTTAAAACCTCAGAAACCAGGCCCACACTGGCCAAAACCACAAACCAGGGATCCACTGGCCCAAAACCACAAACAACGGCCCTCAATGACCAAAACCACACACAGTGAGTCGTGAAGCCCGGCGCCAGGCAACCAAACTCTGGCTACAC
>JAMKQA010013727.1:0-10168 GCA_024699735.1 Posidonia australis
GGCTGTAGGGATGTCAAGCATGCCGAGGAGGCAACTAGGGCGAGGCGTGCGACGCTGGTACTTATACGAGGTCGAGGTATGATGAAAGCGACTAGTCGAGCAACATACGCCTGGCTGTCCTGGCTCCTACACGCACCTAGGCTGCATTATTGAGCTGTACATCCCATTGGGCTAGAGCACACAGGCTGGATTTTTGGTGTTGGGCTTGGTGAATAGGGTTTGTTTTAGGATAAATTAATGCTTTTAGGTTGGATGTTGGGTTCTTTGGGATTGGTTTGGGTATACGGGGCAAGACGAGGTCTGCCGTCCAGTTGCATTCTCCGTCGGGGTCTGCCTGCCAACATTGACTAGGAACCTAAGTGTCTATAGATGCCCTTCCCTGAGCAACGTCGAGGGAATCGAGACCACTGCTCAGGGTTTAGAAAAGACATCCCAGTCAACAGGAAAGAAATATTGTTGTTAGCAATGAGTCGCTTATCCAACGCATATGCTGAAGGTCGTGGCTCGCCGTCGAGGTGTAGATGGCAATGTAGATGGTGGCTGATGGTTGAGGATGGGTCTGGGAGGCTTGGGAGCGTTTAAAGGGTGGCTGGGATGCTTCCTCAATGCAGAGGAAGACATGTTGCTGGTGGCTTGGGAGTTGGGTCTCGTAAAGTCTCTCAGGCTCCCTCTGGTTCTCCGGGTGACGATGGCTTCTCTACTGGGTCTCTCGCAACTAGATGTGGTGCGTCTGCTATGGGGAGGCTTCTGGTTTTGGTGGTTGGCTCGCGTGCATCTGGAAGGCAATGAAGTGGTGTGACAGCAAGGAGGATGTCAAGGCTACAGGCTGCTAGAGCGACAGCACGATTCAGAGGTGGCGTGCAACCAAGAGGGCATTAGTAGGGTGTGGAGTGGTCGTGGCAAGGTGTGGCAAGGCTGTAGGGATGTCAAGCATGCCGAGGAGGCAACTAGGGCGAGGCGTGCGACGCTGGTACTTATACGAGGTCGAGGTATGATGAAAGCGACTAGTCGAGCAACATACGCCTGGCTGTCCTGGCTCCTACACGCACCTAGGCTGCATTATTGAGCTGTACATCCCATTGGGCTAGAGCACACAGGCTGGATTTCTGGTGTTGGGCTTGGTGAATAGGGTTTGTTTTAGGATAAATTAATGCTTTTAGGTTGGATGTTGGGTTCTTTGGGATTGGTTTGGGTATACGGGGCAAGACGAGGTCTGCCGTCCAGTTGCATTCTCCGTCGGGGTCTGCCTGCCAACATTGACTAGGAACCTAAGTGTCTACAGATGCTCCTCCCTGAGCAACGTCGAGGGAATCGAGACCACTGCTCAGGGTTTAGAAAAGACATCCCAGTCAACAGGAAAGAAATATTGTTGTTAGCAATGAGTCGCTTATCCAACGCATATGCTGAAGGTCGTGGCTCGCCGTCGAGGTGTAGATGGCAATGTAGATGTGTGTATTTCTATGATGTCTAAGTGGTCATGCGCAGGAACTAGCTGGGTGCATGCATGGTTCCAAGCGATGCTGATGTGGATGTATGTGTTGTTAATGCTAAAATGCTATTGTGTTGTAGATGATGCTGGTGAACATGATTGTAGTTGATGCATGAGATGTTGTAGAGTGTGAATTTATGATGTATGATTGATTGTAATGGTTATGTTGTGTAGAGGGATGCAAATTGGTGCATACAGATGTGATTAAATGCCATGAAGCTCGATGAGTTGATGGACTCATTGTCGGATAGTTTTGGTTATTAGCTTGAGGGGAGATGGGGCATGGCAAGATTGATGAGCTTACCGATCATAAGAGGACTGGTGACAAAAGTCATCTGGGTAGTTTGGGGCACTAGCCCAAAGAAGGGGTAACCTAGACTCTGCCCAATTGAGATTGAGCCTAGGAGGAGATATGACAAGATATCGGATTTGTCGGGCTGGCAAAAGAATAACCTAGACTCTGTTTGTCCAGAGAGAAAGCCTAGGAGGGGATAAAAATAGAACCTAGTCACCGTTCACGTTCGAACAGGTGGCTAGGAGCTGACAAGATAGAACCTAGTCGCCATTCGTGTTTGAACAGGTGGCTAGGAGCTAATAGGATAGAGCCTAGTCGCCATTCGTGTTCGAACAGGTGGCTAGGACCTGACAGGATAGAACCTAATCGTTATTCGTGTTTAAACAAGTGGCTAGGAGCTGACAGGATGAACCTAGCCACCGTTCATGTTCGAAAAGGTGGCTAGGGGATGACAAGATAGAACTTAGTCATTGTTCGTGTTCAAACAGGTGGCTAGGAGCTGAGAAGATAGAATCTAGTCGTCGTTCGTATACAAACAGGTGGCTAGGAGCTGACAAGATAGAACCTAGTCATCTATCGTATTCAAACAGGCAACTAGGAGCTGACAGGATAGAACTTAGTCGTTGTTCGTGTTCAAACAGGTAGCTAGGAGCTGACAAGATAGAACTTAGTTATCGTTCGTGTTCAAACATGCAACTAAGAGCTGACAGGATAAAACCTAGTCGTCGTTCGTGTTCAAACAAGTGGCTAGGAGCTAACAGGATAGAACCTAATTGTCGTTTGTATTCAAACAGACAGCTAGGAGCTGACAGGATTGAACCTAGTCACCGTTCGTGTTCAAATAGGCAGCTAGGAGCTACCAAGATAGAACCTATTCGCCGTTCGTGTTCAAACAGGCAGCTAGGAGCTAACAAGCTAGAACCTAGTGGCCGTTCATGTTCAAATAGGTGGCTAGGAGCTGACAAGATAAAACCTAGTTGTCGTTCATGTTTGAATAGGTGACTAGGAGCAAACAGAAAGGAGGGAGTTGACGAGTTATCAGACTCGTCGGGCCAGAAAGAAAGAGGAGAACTGACAAGTTATCGGACTTGTCATGTTGAAAAAAACAAGGAAAAAGTTCTGACAATATATCAGACTCGTCGGGTCGACAAAGAAAGGGGAGAACTGATAAGTTATTGGACTTGTCGGATTGGAAAAAGCAAGGAAACGGTTCTGACAAGATATCGGACTTGTTAGGCCGACCAAGAAAGGGGAGCGTTGACAAGTTATTAGATTTGTCGGGACAAAAAAACAATGAAAAGGTTCTAACAAGATATCGAATGTGTCAAGATGGCAAAGAAAGGAGAGAGTTGATAATTTATTGGACTTATCAGGCCAAAAAAAAAAGGGAAAGATTCTAACAAGGTATCAAACTTGTCAAGTCGACAAAGAAAGGAGAGAGCTAACAAGTTATCAAACTTGTTGAGTTGAAAAAACAAGGAAAAGATTCTGACAAGATATCGGACTTGTCGGGCCGACAAAGAAAGGGGAGAGCTGACAAGTTATCAGATTTGTCAGGCCGAGAAAATAAGGAAAAGGTTCGAACAAGATATCGAACTTGTCGGGCCGACAATGAAAGGGAAGTGTTAACAAGTTATTAGACTTGTTGGGCCCAAAAAGGACAGGGAAGGCTGATAAGAACGACTATCACTGTCGATCCAACTCCAACTTCTTCGAAAGATTGACTACGTCTTCAACATGTAGGGGCAAATCCATAATTTTCGAGCTTAACACACTAAATTCTATTTGTGGCTGGTTATGCTGCAATGGGTGGTCTCAAAGACTATCACAATGTATCCAAGAGTCTTTGGTAGACAAATAGGACTTGAGCAATTTTCTGCACAATGATAAATACTTATAAATTTCCCAATTGAGGCCGAATCTACTGCAAGCTAGCCACATGGCTCTACAGTGACTTCGGGCTCATTTGAGGGTGTAAGAGTATTTGGTGAGCCTTGATTAGTAGTTCGAGTGCCACTACCCCAGCAAGATATTAGGGGCATTATCATAATTTTGCCTTGAGTTGTTGAGCTCTGGTTTTGGTTGATTGTGCTCAATCCTTGGTGTAAAGGGCATTCCTGATCTTTCACAAGGAAGACATGCTTATTAGGCAATCTATCTTGGCAATGGTCAAGGACTTTTATGTAGTTGAGAAAACTATGGGAGTTTTTTGCAAATTTCCCTGAACTACTCCTCTGAGCCGATACTGTTGATCTACAAGTCATGTTTACACACTGGCCAAATCTTTGGAGCATTCTCGTTACTTCTGACTACACCCAACCGAGACCATAGTGGGAACAAAAGTTTTAGAGGTCTCTTTGCAAAATTCCCAGTTCTAAGGTGGTCAACGATTTTCCGTGGTAATGGCGCTTACATAAACTTCCTAATGCCAATCTGAGTCCCTCAGAGCTATTTCAGCACGTAGAGTCTGGCAAGAGAGCATTTTCTAGCTTCTAGATAAGTTTTAAGACTTATTTGTAGTTTTTGGAAATTGTTGCAAAATTGCGCAAAACTGATCACATGGGCTAGTTCTAGCGACGATGCTTGACATGAGAAGTTTACCGAGAGTCTTAGTCTTGGAGACTGTGCAGACATTTTCCTACCCTCTCTAACTTTCTGAAAGGCAATTCTATCATTTTGTTGGGTAAATGGCGCTTTAGTCCAGAATTATTGTGAAAAATCGCCTGGTGAGCTGGAAAATTTCCTAAGCTTGTGGGACCCACTGGTAGTTACCACTGGAAAATTTCCCGCTCGCATCCTCTCGTCGCCCTCTCCTTCTCCCTTGCAGGGAATGGTCGCTAGGGCTTGTGCGGTGTGCGGCAGAGGGGTGCAGGCAGTGTCGACGTGAGGGGCACGGTGCAGCGTCGGCACGAGGGGCACGGTGCGGCATCAACGCAAGGGGCACGATGCCCAGCAGATCTTTCGCACCATTGGGACAAGTGTCGTCGGTGCAAGGGGAGGAGCAGCAACAGAAACATGGTACGCTTCCCCCCTCTCCCTATCTTTCATTTTCATCATCATTTCTCCCTGGCATGGTGGCTTTCTCCGCCATTCCCCGCCATCGTCGTGGGTCATCTGGTGCCAGCGGCGGGGCTCGTCGGAGTGGTAGAGTGGCTGGTGTCCCAAAGGAGGAACGATGCCATGGCTAGCTACTACGGGGAGGTTGGGTCGGGCAGAGCAACGACTGGGGTCACTGGACGACGGTCGTGCCAGTAGTTGCCGTCAATGGTGCTTTGCTAGTATGCCTTGTTCGATTTGTAGACTTGTATTGCACTACTTATTCTAGTCCCTTGCTTGTGATTTTCCTGAATTTTGGTTTCTATCAACAGGATGACCTGGCACCTAATGGGGAGAGCTCATGGGCTCAGAGTAAGGGTGCCTCAAGTTTGCGTGCACCTCAATAGGGTGCCTCATGGTCTCGAGCCTCGAGTAGTTCTCGACCAACGGTTCCTATAGAGGTATACTCAATTTTTGTTTTAGTGTACTATTTGCATATCTAGATAGTGATTCTGACTGAGTAACTACATTTCGTAGGAGTCCGGGAACCATAGTGGTCGTCTGCTCAATGACAAGCACATCTGTGAGAGTCCTGATTTTGCAATAAGGTTTCCCAGTTCACAGCTCATCTTTATGCTCAATTGTCGTTGCATTCTGTTCTGACATTATTTATTATTCGGTTTTCCAGGCTAGTGACGCAGGGAGGGTGATGCGATGCCATTGGACACCCATGTTAGACCACTTCCGGTGCCTTCTAGAGTTTCCACATGATTTTTTTACTCGACAACACCCCCTTTGGTAGTTTATCACGGAGCCCTGCCATCCATGGACACCATACCTTTTTCTGAGCTCTTGTTGAGAGGTGGCGATTTGAGACTCACACCTTCTACTTTACTTTTGGGGAGCTGACTATGCTACCAGAGCACTGGGTCCTACTGATGAGGTTGTCATTCAGCGAGGCGCCAATCATTTGGCAAGCATCGCAAGGATTTAGATTGGCTCCTGATCTGCTGAGCCAAGTTCCAACAAAGCTGCCAAAGGGCAAGTTCCTTCTTACTTTGGGTTGACTACGAGGATGGGAGCGACTCTAGCCCGACCTAGCACCTGGATCTATGTAGGCACAGCTCGTCCTACGGCATTTCCTGTTGGAGCTCATTGGTTTGATCGTCTACGATTCATTCGCCTATTGTGTTCACGCGAACAGGCTTGCATATATCAGTGACTTGGACCATTTAGACTATTATGATTGGGCTGGCGCCAGTTATACCCGGCTACTATGCGGTCTGATCAATGTAGTTCAGCATGGGCACCATTCATGCATGGGCCTGTACCCCCTATTATCGGTAAGTGCCACATTTAATTCATTTTATTTTGAGCGAAATGGTTCATTTAAAAATATAATTGCCAACTGATACATTTTTTTTGCCTTTCTTTGACAATACTGGGCTATGGAACACATCTCCAAGGGGCACTGCTTCTTCCACTTGCGTCTTGAGCTTCTTCCTCTACCTCAATAGTGGTGCGAGCCTGACTACGACACTGCTACTGGGGTTTATAGCTATGAATCCTACTGCTACTTGTTGGACCTCCTAACTCTTGATGATGTAAGTTAATATATTTCCATAACATGACTGCTTTGATACTGTGCTTTGATGCCATTTCACTATTTTTATGTCAAGTGGTTCTGCACCCCTTTGGCCAGTACAAGGGGTACACTGAGCTCCTCTAAACTCCACCTGGGAGTTGAGGAGTAAGAAAATAAAGTTTTATTGCATGAAGAAATCTGCCTACCACCTCCTGTGACATGTATGGCACCAGTTTAGTGATGAATTCCGCATCTCTGCCCCTCCACCTAAAGACATGGGATCCAAAGCTACTTCTCGTGCCACAGCTCAAATCAGAAAGGCTGAGGCCATGTCTTGCTAGAGCATATTCACCCTCCAAAAGGTTAGTTATGCGGAGTATCTGGCCTCGTCCGAGCAAGTTAGAAAACCGCATCTTTTTAAGGAGGCAGTTCGTAAGGGCCAACGAGGAATGTGGTTCCATGCAGACTAGGCTAAGGTAAGCTGCAATTTTCCCTTTACATTCTGCTACGTTCTGCAAATCACCAAGCAATTTAACTTATGTCTTTTCTTCTCCTTTTATTTTGTGTAGGGCTTTAAGGAGCAATTCGAGGCCTTTTGTGTAGAAATGCGAAGGAAGTGGGTACACAAACGTGCTTTTATTTTAATCTTCAGCCTTAACAACGCTTTTGTTGGTACATCATCTTTTAACATTCTACTCTTTGTGCAGCTATTGTGTTGGCAAACAATGCTACGGGTAATCTTGAACCTTAACATGTTAATATGCCCATATTGCTCAATTCTGACTCCACTCTTATGCCTGATTTTAGACTGACACATGTAGCGACGAGGTGAATGTGGCTACAAGTGAAGAGTTCACCATTGAGGTTGACAATGAGGACCGGTCTCTAGATGAGGCTACTAGTTATGTCGTGGATTCTTCGCATGCTTGGGTTGTTGCTTTTGAAGCTCGATTGTAGTGTCACACGGATGACTACCAAAGCTGCTCAAGAAACTGATTCTAAGGAGGAGCAAAGTTCATGGGAGGATTAGCTTGGTCTCTCCTTTGCTTTGTACTCCCTGATATGTTATGACTTGTAGAACAATGAAAACTATAACAAACTCTATTTTGACCATTTATGCATGAAAAACTTGTTCTATGCGCCTTCTATTTTGCGATTGTGCTTGTGTTGTATAGTTTGTAAACTTTGCAGGTGATTGGACAAACTTGCGCCAGCTAAGCGGGCTATTGAGAAAACCAAATTCTGTCATCAATCCTTGGGCTTAGTGTGCCACCATGGTGTGTCAGATTAGTGCGTCTTACTAGTACGCCAAATTGGTGTGCCTGAATGATGCGTCACACTCGTGTGCCATATTGGTGCATCGAGCACTCAACACCAGTCAAACTTCCTTTTTTGCTATAGCTACCCCTTCCTTCTTACATCTCTTCCTATTCTCTGAGCACAAGAAGACCCTTTCAACCGCCACCTTTGTCCTCTCTTTTCGTAGCCATCTCAAACCCACTTTCTTCCCTCTAGTCTTTGACAATATCGCTCCTTACGATAATGGTATGCTATCCTCCCATTTCCTTTCCTCGTTTTAAATATGCCATACTTTGTTGGGTTCTGTTCTATATTCTTTCCAACTCGAGGATCAATGGCCTCTTTTACGATAGGGATACCCAACTATGGTGATGCCTAAACACTATTTTGTCATCCTTCGGGCTTGGATCGGCGAGCTCATTGCCAATGATCGCGCACAACTTCGGATTTGGGGAATCTCGTCATCCCTCCTGAGTATTGCCAACGTGGAGGTGAATTGGCCTTTGCTATGTGCGGCTGCCCACTTCTGGAAGCTTGCCTACCATGTCTTCTGCTTTGGCTCGGTGGAGCTAACACTAACCTTGGAAGAGGTTTGAAGGATTTGTGGCTCATCACTGTTCTTGGGGCCATCAATTTTCATGTGTCGTGACAGTCTGTAGTCTTGAACCAACTAACAATCCTCTCAAGTAGTGAATGCGAGAGTCACCTTGTACGCATGGATGGTTCAATTCACATGCTACACCTAGATTATTTTGACGACATTGCAATAAAAGTGCGATCCTTGGCAACAACTTATGGCTTCGTGGCTTTGTTGTACGCTTCCTGGGAGAGTTGATCTTTAACAATGGCCAGATAACGGTCGCTATTGAGGTAGTTGAGATGGCATTGGTTGTAATCACACAGTAAATAGACCTGGCACCGATTATCCTAGCTGAGACATACCATGGTCTAGATCGAGTATTAAAGCATTGTCGGCACTTCTATGGTTGCGGTGCGCTGATGTAGGTAAATTAACATTGCCATTTGCATTGTTGGATGTGCTCATTTAATATTGTTTCACCCTTCCTCTAACAGGTATGGCTTGCTGCTCACATGGGGGTGGAGATACTACATCCCCAACAATCTGCCTATGATGTTTACTGTCGTACTAGCCATTCTCACACTATTCTCGATGTCTACGAAATGCATGAGAGACGACAAAATCTAACTAAAGACATTGTAACCTGGCACATCATCCCCTTTAACACGAAGCCCTTTGCCATCTTTTTTAACAACGATGACATACAGCTGATCATTTTACTGGGGACGTTGAGTACCACCCCATTTGGGTATTGCACTAATTTGGTTTCTACCAAGACTCTTTCGACTAGAGCCCAATGTCCAATCACTTCAAACTATATCCACTTAGCTCCATTGTAGTGACTTCTGAGCTTGCTCGCCTAACATGCCATGGTGTCTTTTCCACTGACATTGCCCTATTCGGGGAGTCTTGATATAGTTTGAACGTTAGTGGCGAGCACGGCGTTGCAGCGGTCCAGGCGGTAGCGGATTGGCTTGGTGATGCTCGGAGGTCCCTGGGGAAGCTTCCGGAGACTCGGGTGCGGCGCGTGAGTGTCTGGTTCACTTGGGGGCTCCTTCGACGACGAGCGGCAGTTGGTTGCGGCGGGACTGCGACGAGTGGTGTGGAGTGGCAGAGGCTTCTTTCGGAGTAAGGAGGGATCTAGGGAGATGGAGAGAAAAGGGGAGAGGAAGGAGGAGCGGAAGAGGAGAAGGAGGAAGGCCCCTGGGGGCCTGCCCGCAGTCGGGCTCAGAGGCCGCCGGCGATGGTAAACCCATAGCCGGAGGAGGGCCAGAGGCGCGCGGGGAGGCCTGCTCCCTCACGGCGCATCATGGGGACCTTAGGCGGCTCTAGGATGGTGCTATGAATTGACACAGAGGGGGGAGAGGAGTACCTGTCGGGTGTGCTGTCTCTTCCACCGTGATGGGTTGACGGCGGCGTGCTCCGGCGATGCTCTGGCTGTGGACTCCTAGAAGCAAAAGGGGTTCTGGTGGTCTCCGGTGTGATCGTAGGTCAGTCCAGGTTTTCCTTCTTTTTTTTCCTTTTTTCTGTCGACGGTGGAAGAGTTTTGAACTCCGGCAGGAGCTCTCCCCACCGTCGATCCTCCTCACAAAGGCTTAGTGCCATTGGATTGAAGGCGCCCCGGAAGAGGAAGGCTCGAAGATCGCGACGTCAAGGATTGGGCGCCGAAGATGGCGAGATTGGGCGCCGAAGATGACGCCGGAGATCACGAGTCGCCGACGGTAAGCTCACCGGAAATATTATTCTGTTTTGTATAGTTTTTTTGGTTTAAGAATTTATAGGCTTATTGGGCCTGGATTTTGGTGTTTTTTGTTTTCCTTGTTTGTTTTTTTAATTTTTCTTTTGTTGTGTGATTTAAGCTTAGGATTAATTTTATTATTTGTG
>JAMKQA010013729.1:0-20002 GCA_024699735.1 Posidonia australis
AGCAACGGGTGGCGAGGAGAAGTGCAGTATGGTGCAGCTTATAAAGCCTACGCCTATAGTAGCTGAAAACGTGCCCACCTGTGCGTCTCAACCACCGGCACACCACACAGCAACCAACCGCCAGCCACCACCAACGAGGCCAACTGCCAGCCTCAACCACCAGCGAGGCCAACTGCCAGTCTCAACCACAAACCCACACACAAGCGGGCCCCACAAGCACAAGAACACGCAAAAAGAAGCCAACACACGAGGCCCAAGCCCAAAAGCACAAAACCACACAATGGGCCTCGAAATAGTAACACGTGTCCAGGAAATAAAATTCATAAAATGTAAATAATTACAAAATGAATTTTACAGGTATTACACTAACTAACCTCTTGCCTAGGCTTACGGAGAGAGGAGGAGAGAAGCCTAAACCACCATTCACCCTTCCAGCCACCATCTTCCTCCACCTTGAGCCCATGTAGTCATGAGGAGATGGAGAAAAATATAGAGCTCAGTCCCCCTCCAATCCTTAGCACCAGTCATCCTCCTTTAGCCTTCCTCTTTGCCTAGTGGCCATTTGAACTTGAGAGAATCCCAGTAGCAGTCAGCAGCCTCCTTTCTCCATGCAACCACCATCCTCTTCGACGTATGGTGCCCATGCAGCCATGAGGAGAGAGAGGAAGAGCATGTAGGAAACCCAATCCCACTGGCCATCCACACCTCCACTAGCCTTCCTCTCATCCCTTGGTCCTCCAGCCCTCATCTGTCCTTCTTCCTTTGGCCAACCAGCCCGCCATCTTGAACCCATAGGAGAGAGAAGGAAAATACGTAGGAGAGAGAGAGAGAGTCCCACCCAAGAAAACCTGAGGCCACTTCTAACCATCCGCCCTCTCTTCTACCCTCGGCTCTCATGGCACGCTGGGCACCCTCACCACTCTCGCACACACATCAAGCCAGAGCACCCCCATCCATCTCCGACCACTCCACTACCCATTTCGATGACCAACCCATTCTTCTAATCGACAACCAAGCTTCCCCACCGTCTAGCCCACTATATTCCCTCTATCAGACTCCAAACATCTCCGGCAAAGCCTCCCTTCCCACTGAGGCTTACTCCACGACACCCACAGGCCGACGTTGACCTCCACCTCACCACGCAACACCCACAGCCACCTCTCTGGCCTAGCCTCTCCTCCAATAGTAGCCCCACAGCTCACACGAACACCCACAACCCATCCTCCCTCCGACAAAACCCGCACCTCCACCTCAGGAACCCATCATCCCTCCGACAAAACCCGCACCTCCACCTCAGGAACCCATCCTCCCTAGCCATCCACCTCTCCTTGAAACCCAACAGAAACTCTTCTCCTCCAACCCATGTAACGCCTCTACAGCCATCCTCCTCCTCTACCAAGCCTTGCCTCCTTCCCACACCCATGACCCAACCACCCAGAGCACTACTTAGCCTTCCCCAGCCTTAGCCATGTCCTAACCAAGCCTACACAGCCCTCTCCGTCATGCCCTAACACAGCCAACAGGAGCATGCCGGACATTCGTCGATCACGCTGTCGAGAGGGACAAGTGCTCGTCCACCATGCAGGTGAGCACTCAACCCACGTAATATTTGAGTTTTCTTCCCTGTGTACAATGCTTCTTGTGTGTTTCAGTGTGTTTTCAATGGGTTTTTACACTGGTTTTCTTCTTCCTCCACAAGCATGCATGCGGCGGCACCTATCACCCTACAGCCATGTGTTTGTTTATCCATTTTATCTTGAATTTGTCCATCTCTTTGTCCTCTTCCCCTCCAATGTTCCTAACATCCTGGAACCCAGTTTGATTCCACGACCTTCTCCCATGGCTGGTGGGACTTGAGTGGGCCATGACGTGGATGGTGGAGATGGGTGGAGGAACCTATGCATTCGGTTGAGCTTTCATCACTTCCTAAACCCTCCTTCTCCTCCTGAGCTAACCTAGCCGTTCCTGAGGGCCGACGTAGTCTCCAACCCGCGCTATGGTTGGAGAAAGTTGTGTGGTCCGGGGAGGTAACATGAGGATGGAAGAGTGGGCTCCTTGCACTATTGATTGGTTTTTTTTTTTTTTTTTTTGTGATGTCTTCCTAGATTGGTATTTGGTCTTGCTTACTAGGCACTTGCATTGTATATTTGATGAGTGCTTTGCTTGGGGAGAGGCGATGAAGGTCGGTGGTCTAAGCATATTCCTGGAATGCGTCCAGGCTACGCATGTAGGCTACGCGTACGGCCTGCGTGTGTTTTCCAAAGATAGTGCCTAACCAGACATAGCCCTAACTCCCTCTATTTTGGTTTTCTACCTATCTCTTGCTCTGATTCTTAGCTCATGCACGTCTTCTGTTTCTGATTTGCTTTACCACATAACTTGCACACATCCCTTACATGTTCTCCTCTAACATTACACTTGCTTTAAGTTATGCTCTTGTGGTCTTGTTTATGCACGATTTCAGTAGGATTTTCTCGCTTGTTTACCATCTTTGGTATTTTGGTGTGGATTCTCGATACTTGCGACATGTTTGAATGCTTGGATTGCTTGGGAATGGCAATGATAGTTTGTTGCTTGGGCATGTCTTTGGAATGCGTATGAGTTGCACGTACGACCAACGTGTATAGCCTGTGCATCTTGATTTCCAAAATATTTCCCTACCCTGATTTGATGCATCACATCATTTGTTAGTGTTCCCTACAATCTTTGTGCATGCATCGTTTTTGCTCTACGGCATACATCATAATTGGCATATAATTGCCTACTTAGCCACACATGCAAGCGAGCGTACCAAGAACGACTGATTCATCGAGCGTACGGGAGTACCAAATCCCTTCCTTGTGTGTAACCAGAGTCCTTACCCTTTCTTTGGCCCACATCGACCCATGTGTTGCATCCATTGGCATGAATTTTATTTCGCTTACTGATTTGTTTTATCACATGTTTTTTTCCCGATTTTCCTCGTCTTCTGGTTTTAATAAACTAGGTGACGACTCTAGTTTTCTTCCTTGTGTTTGAGATGTTTCCTCCTTTGTGTGGAGCATCCTTCCCTCGGATTCTCGCCTCTTCGTTGTGGCCTTATCAATTTTCGTGTGCTCTCTGTCACACGAAGAGTTAGTTCTGGCATGGTCACAAGAACTGACGACTCCGCTTGGATTGCTAGACTCTAGCTTTCATTTCCGACGCTTTCTTGCTTGTGTGGCTTCCTTTGTATGTGATTGTTTGCCAATGTTTGTTTCATTTAATGTCATTACATGCCTTTTGGTTTGTGTATGTTTCTTTTTACACACCTATGCAATGTCACTTCATTTGCACATACCATGAGTCATGCCTTTTGACATGTTGCTTGTTTCTCTTCACAATCATGCTCACAACACTAGCACATGTTATGTACGCACCTTTTGGTTGATGAATGATGTTTGCATGCCTATGTTTGCTTATTTTCTTCTCATTTGGCATTGATCTTAAGGAAAACTAGAGACCAGTCTACCTCCCTTGATGGTTAATTTCAAAGTGGCAAGAATATGGTCAATCCTTAGCTACAACTAGTGATACACATTCATCCTCCCTCCCTCTACTGGCTTAATAAAAAAAATACTAGTAAAAGACTTAAATCGTACTTGCATGATTGATTCATATAGAAGTATGCATCTTCTCCTCTTTTGTGTCCACCCACAGTCTGCGAAAAACAGTCCTAGTCTGTTGTTCTATTGCTATTGGCGTAGGACAAGACACTGGTCTGTCCCCCCTTTGTCTAGGGTCATGTCAATATTAGTAGAGGGTACAACCCATGCTTTGGTAGGATCAAGGCTCCTAATGCACTACTGTTCCATAGCATTGGCATGGGACGGGACCTTACATTTTGGCCTATGTTAAAACCCAAACCCATGAGAGCGTCTCGCGTGACAGGCCTGCTCAGGACGTGCTTAGTGAGAGAGTGCATCTTAGAACATTCATTTGCATTGTATGCCACTCATACCACCCTAACAACTTGCACTTCGTCCTTGTCTTAGGTTTTGAAACCTTTTCTTCTTACCTGTTTACAAGTATCTTGGTGCGAGATCCTTGGTTGGAACTCGAGTGTCTCCGTCGTGAGCAACCTCCTGTGGTCTTCCTCTTCTTTTCCTAAGCAATTTGTCACTTTTGACAATAGGTCGTCCTAGAGCCCGTGCACCTACTTTTCGTTGTGGCCCCGTCTGTACTCGCTCGTGGTCTGTCATGGCCTAGCAGACCAGCAAGCCTCCTGCTATTACCTTGAAGGGGGTCTCGAGTTTGGCTCATTCTTCTCCCACGTCTGTTGTCTTGAAGGGAGTCTCGAGTTCAGTTCCTCCTTCTCTATTTCCATTGTCTTAAAGGAGGTCCCAAATTCAACTCCTCCTTCTCTCACCTCGGCAACTCCTTCTTCTTCCTCCCATGCGTTCCACTTCAAGGTGCATGTGGACTTTGTACGTACCCTTTCGGGATAGCAGCAAACACAAGCTAGCCTAGGGCCTATCACCTAGTCTACGATGGTGACCATCACATGGGTTCCAGAGGTACTGCTAATTGTACCCCTTTCCATGGGCTCTCCTCTTTCAAAAGTCTAGTCGGCTGTTGTTGTTTCCATTCTAGGGTCCATTCCTTTACCACTTTTGCCCTCTGACCCGTCCTTTGATGGGTCTCCAACCATGCAAGCTCAGTATCTGAGGGTTTTGGCTTAAAAGTTGTAGGGCATGGTCCTCTCTCTTGATCCTACTGTCAGTCTTCCACCTTTGACCCCTTAGGTTCAGGTGTAGCCCACTTTAGCATTGTAGGCTAACCCCACAACACCTCTGCCCCGACCATCGCCCTGGCTCATTGCTTCAGAGATGGGGGCGTCACATCTACTTCTAGCACCATCACTACACTTTTCATGACACGCAACTTCACTTGGTAGCCAACCCTTGGGTTTGGTAGGAGTATAGCATTTCTCGAGCCCATTGCTTGGAGTCATACCGATGCCATAGCTGTTACTCTCTTACTCTGCACCACACACAGCACAGCAAACTTCCAGTTCACCTCTACATCAGATCCATGTCCTTGCACGCATGTCATCACCACACGCTACACCCCTACACGGGTTTGTTGGCCCTCACGCTTCTGCACCAGGAAGCATAAGGGTGAATCTGAAGGAGCGCACGCGTGCGACCCATACAACATACGTGGATCCTACTTCATCTCAACAGTAGCAACCTCAGATACCCTCCTAGCCAGGATTGGTGATCTAGAGGGGGCACTTCATCAAGTACAAAGCAGAAGCCACAACCAACAACACACACTACATGTACACACACACAAACCTCACACACTGCACACACACCCTCCACCATTGAGCCAGTGCATCACGTCGCACCAGCTCGAAAAGGACAACAACCCAAGCGAAAGAGAGGCCACCGTACTAAAAGCGACTTCACTTTACTAGGTGGGCCGCTGAGTGCCATCTTCTCTCAAGTTGTGTCATTTATGAGGCTCTTGGATCCTCATCTGCCACTGAACCCACTACCAAGGTGGTATGACATGAACGCGCATTGCGCTTATCATCGAGCCACAGGCTACTCGACTGATAATTACCACACTCTCTAGGATGTTGTTCAAACCTTGATTCGCAATGGTGTTGTTGTCATCAATGTGCAGGTGCCAGCACCAGCATAGACACCTACGCCTACACCTTCATTCACACCTAGCTCCACACGCATTGTGCACACACTTTCCACCATGGAGCCAGAGCATCACGCCGCACCAACTCGGTAGGGATTGCAGTCTAGGGGAAGACAACCATGCCACAAGGAGAGTGACTTCATGCCCTTGGGCAAGTCCTTGAGTGTCGTCTTCCCTCAGGTTGCATCACTCCTACAGCTTCCGGAAGTTTACCCACTACCGAGTCCCCATCCGTGGTGGCGCAAAGACAACTTATATTGTAGTTTTTATTGGGTCTCGGGGCACGCAACTGATAACTACTTCACGTTGTGGAATACTGTACAGAATCTGATTGACCGAAAGGTCATCAACGCCAATGCACCAGAAGCAGCGCCAATACCTACATCAACACTTGCACACCCTAGTGTAACCAACCTCTACTTGTCTAAGCCTGCAAGCTCCCAAGATGCTGAATAATTGGGGGTTTATTTTCTTTCTCCCAGCTCTTTCCTGAGGGACCTGTCTAATCTCATCAACTCTGATCCTTCGTTTGTCACTTCCCAACTCGATCCGGTGGCACTTGCGTGCACCATTCCTATTCCTGTTCCTCTACGGAGGGCCTAGCCTATGGTTTGCCAACTTGTCGTGCCTTGATCTAACCCAAAGTGTGTAGATACCCTAGGCCATAACCACGTGTAGTAGATGTAGCTAATATCAGCCTAACGTTACTAGTAGACAATTTCAACGTCAATAGCAACCAACAACAAGAACCAACTCTGTATCCCTTTTCCTCGTTTTCTGTTATTTCTCTTTCCTACATCATCATCATCATGCATTTTAAAATCAAGAAAAATACAAAAAAAATCAAAAATATGAAAACACAAAAATAAAAAAACCCTCAAAAACCAAAAATTAGAAAATCAGAAAACAACAAAAACATATCTTGCATATCCACATTTGCCCAATGATGAAAATCGAAAGGTTTGCTTGCATTGGATCGGACTGATCTTTCTAAGTTGGCACTACTTAGAAGACCAAATAGTGAGGGAGTCACCACCCATCAATGCTAGACGAAGTGCCCAAACTCCACAAGGACCCTACACCTCCAAGTGGGAGACAAAATGCTAGGGTGATTGAGCATGTGAGCCAAATAAAGAAAATACCATCGCATGGGCATAAAAGAAACTAGAAGATAGAAGGCAAAGACAAAAGTCAATCCAAGAGCATGAGGCGTACAACACAACTTTGCCCCTACCATAACTTGGAGAGGAGTCAGAGCATGCGCCTAGAAAAGCCATACATTCGAGAGACTAGCCCACCCTTCTGCAACAAAAGTCTCAAGCCCAGAACAAGCGCCTATCACCTCCAAGTCAAGGGTAGAGTAAAGTCGTGCATTTATGAGGGAGGAAAACAAAATTAGTAAACTCAAACGAGAGGTGCAGGACCATAAAGAGTTTGTCATGGAGCCTAGTTCACAACACCACCCTACACAGCGAGCTTGAGCACCACTCACCCAGCGAGAGCCACACACAACTGGAGAGTCTTTGTAGGGCCAACTGAGTCGATGACGTCCTTCTCCTCTAGCAGGCATCAAGCTTTCCAACCAAACTGAGGACAAACAAACAACTAACAAACAAATAAACAACAACAAAATAAAAACAAAGAGAATTAATCAAATAGCATTAAAGATCGCATCTAATCAATAAAGCTCATTATTAGCTCTAACAACAATAAAAGCCAACCATTGTCAACCAACATCTTTACTTACTATCACTCATGCATAGTTGAGCTTACTAGATTAAGATTCTATTGCTCGAGGCCTAACCCTACAAGTGTTCACCTCGCATCTAACTAAGGGCATGTTAGTTGCCCTTTGGCCAGTATCACATAAACACTGCTCCAGCTGCATCTAGAATCCAACTTTGTCCAGCATGAGCATGCTAGTTTCTCTTTGGTTGGGACTTGCCCATTAGGCACCTAACAAGACATAGACCTACTACATATTGAGCCGAACATCCTGACTAGAGTCACTCACAAGCAAGAACTCACAAGTAGGATGACACAACAACTATGGTCCAGGCTGCACTCACAAGCGAGATCTCCCTGGCCATCCCTTTTGGCTAAACCAACTGTTTGGCCCCCTACATTCCCTATCAATCACCTTTTCTACGGTAGCTCATCTAGATACCGAGGGCATATTTCCTTTTTTCTTTCTTCAATCCTGGTATCTCCTCAACCTACCCTCCCTTCCTAGTCCAATGTTGTCCTCTCAATACCAGGGCATGTCAACTACTTCGTGGTATCATTCCCTTTGAGACCAAGGGCATGTTAGCTAGCCTTTGGTATTGTCTTATTAGTCCTTTCCGAGCATTGACTCTCTGGTTTCATTAGGTGCTTGCTTCTCTTTCTTGGCATTAGGCTTCTAGGTCTGCTTGTGTCTGCCTATTTTCTATTGGCTTGGCGCCCGATTCATCCAGTCGATAGTTGTGCCTTCGTTTTTTGGCTTCGCACTTGTTCATCCAGCCAATAGCCTTTGTTTGTTAGCATGGTGCCTGGTCTGACCAGCTGATAGCTATGCTTTTCTTTTTGGCTTCGTGCCCAGTTTGTCCAATCGATAGCCTTTGCCTGCCAGCTTGGCGCTAGTTCGACTGACCAATAGCTATGCATTTCTTTTTAGCTTGGCGCTTGGTTTGTCCAGCCGATAGCCTTTTCCCACCAACTTAGCGCCCAGTTCAACAAGTCAATAGCTGTGCTTTTCATTTTGGCTTGGTGCCCGATTTGTCTGGTCGATAGCCTTTGCCTGCCAGCTTGGTGCCTAGTTCATCTGGTCGATAGTTGTACTTTTCTTTTTGGCTTGGTGCCCGATTCGTCCTGTTGATAGCCTTCGTTCACCGGCTTGGTAATCGATTCGACTAGCCTATAGTTGTGCTTTTCTTTTTGGCTTGGCGCCTAGTTCATCTAGACGATAACCTTTGCCCACTAGCTTGGCATCTGGTTCGATCAATCGATAACTATGCTTCTCTTTGTGGCTTGGCACCTAGTTAATATGATCGATAGCCTTCGTTCGCCAATTGGGCGCTCGGTTCGATCGACCAATAGTTGTACTTTTCCGTTAGGCTTGGCACCCAGTTCGTCCGATTGATAGCCTTCATCTGCAAGCTTGGCACCCGGTTCGACTAGCTGAAAGCTGTGCTTTTCCTTTTTTCTTGGCGCTCAGTTTGTCCGACTGATAGCCTTTGTTTGCCAGCTTGGCTCCTGATTCAACTGTCGATAATTGTGCCTTTCTTTTTTAGCTTGGTGCCAGGTTCGTCCAGCCAATAACCTTTGCCCACTAGCTTGGTGGTTGGTTCGACCAATCAATAGCTATACTTTTGTTTTTTTGCTTGGCACTCGATTCGATTGGTGGATGGTTGTGCTTTGCTTTTGGCTTGGAGCCTGATTTGCCCAGCCAATAGCCATATCCTTTGTCCTTTTGGCTTGATGATCGGTTCGTCTGACTAATAGTCATGCCTCCTCGTCTCTTCGAGTTGATAGCCCTAACAATTCGATGATGAGCTCGTCAACTTATCATGCCTCTAGCGTAGGTACAACATTTCATTTCATCTCATATGTAAAGGTTGTTTGAGGAAGGACTTAAACAAGAATTAAGCATGACTTAGTGCAAAAATAACATGCATGGGCATGAATCGACAACATGGGGGTAATTAGGTAATTTCACATGACTAAATGTGATAAATGTGTGCATGTGCATGATGCATGGTCTAATATATGCAAAAAGGTATGCAAAATGTTGGGAAGATGTTATTTACATGAAAACATGCTGGAAATAAGACTTTAAATACAAGAAAATGATGTAAACACAGGAAATGGCAAGTTCAAGGACTAAATCGCAAATTTCACGAAAAAAGGGAAATCATGATTAAAGGGGATTCAAATGCTTTTATCTTAATTTTCATATGATGAATTAAAAGAAAATGTGGCATTAAGGTGTGAGATATGTGCAGATTGAATTTTAATAATTTCCTTAGAGTTCAGGGTCTAATGTGTAAAATTTACATAAGGTGTGCAAATGTGACCAAAATGTGAAATTAAAGATCATTTTACATTGCAAACGTGATTTTTAAATGAAAACTATATTCAAGTGCAAAATTACAAATACTCATGTGATCCAAAAGTGAAAAATGTCAAAAATGTTTGTTAAAACAATTAAAACCTTAATTAATGACTTTAAAACTAGACTAAGGGCTTAGATGCAAATTTCTGACATCGTAACTGTATTTAATGAATTCAAGTGTTCACATGCAAAATGTTCAGGGCTTAAATGTGATGAAAATTAGGTTTTTATGATGTTCAGTGTGATTACAAAGTTTTTAAGGTTCTGGATGCAAGTTTCATAAAGAAAATTCATTTTAAAAAGCTTTAGGGGCATGATGCAAATTTTTAGGACTTAGTTGCAAAGAAATCATGATTCTGGGGGCTTACGTGTGAAGAAATAAATATTAATGCACTAGTCATGAAGAAAATAAAACATGTAGGGGACCATATGCAATTTTTACAGAAATAACAAAAGAAATAAAAGTTATTTAAAATTACAAGGGTTTAAACACAAAAAAATAGGAACTAAAAGTAATGATCTAAGGGCCTAAATGTAAAAACCTAAAACTAAAGGACCTAATCTAAAACCCTTCCATTTGAAGTTCACCGACGAGGGCTCCAACGAGTCACTAGCAGCAGCTCAACGGCAGAAGGGGCTCCGACGATGGTCGTGGAAGCTGAGGAGGATGACTGCAAGGCTCTCTAGCGTGTTGGACAAGGCTAGGGTGGCCTAGGATGCTCCCCCATCTCTGGCTCCGACGAGGGGTCGACCAGCACTGAGGAAGACGATGGTGAGATGGCTGATGGAGGTGTGGCTATTGGGTCGATGTGGCGAGGACCGGAGAAGCTTCAAGGCAGCATGAGGAAGCTTCTAGAGGCGTCGGCGAGGGATGGGGTGGCCTGAGGTGTTCCTCCCACCTCTCGTGCCAGTGGCGGAAATTACAGCGACAGGGGCGCCGCTCCTGTGGTTGCGAAGGTGGTGTGGCAATATAAGGAGGTCCAAGGCGATGCAGCAGAGCTCCCTGATGTGAGGGCCTAAAGGTGGGCACGACCGAAGGTTTCCAGAGGATTCCACGGTGAGGGTCGACTGTCGATGGGCTGCGGTGGTGTTCTTGGGCATAGGAGGCCAGAGGGACCCCCTCCTGAGCGATGGAAGCTCAGGGAGGAGGAGAAGGAAGAGGGAGGAGAGGCCCCAGAGGCCTCACCTCGACAAAGGAGGCTAATGGCCTCGCTGGTGGTGGTGAACCCACCACTGGAAGGGGAGATAATGGCATGTAGGAGGGGAAATGTCCTACGAAACACAACAAAAAGACTAAGGGGAGCTCTATAGGCCTAAAGCGACGTGATGCAAAGCTAAAAAAAAAAGAAAAGTTACCTGGGGATGGTCGAGCTGTTTCTCCCCTACGTCGACGGCGGCGCTCTCCAATGGATGCTCTTGCAGCGATGGTTCAGGGTGCTCTGGGGCTACAAAGGGATTGGACGAGGTGCTCTGGATGTGAGGGAATTGCTAGGTTGTCTGGGGTTTGAAGGGTTTCTCTTTGGGTTTCTAGGCCATGCTTGTTACTGTCGACGATGGGTGTTTTTTAACTCCAGCGGAACTCTCCCACATCGTTGATCTTCCTCCCCGATGGATGAGGGTCTTCCGATTGGGCTGAGCTAGAAGAGGGCTGGCTGGGGATCATGGGATGCTGCCAGAGATCTCGGGATGTCGCCGAGGATAGTGTTGGAATTTGCAGGCTGATTGCCCGAGAAGGTGGCTAGAATTATTTTCTGGTTTCCTAAGTTTTCTGGTTGATGAATGCAATTGGGTGTATTGGGCTGAAATGGGCTTGCGAGTGGGCTTTTGTTTTTATGGTTTTTGGTTTTTTTGTTTTAGGTTTTGAGAATTAGGGTTTTGGTTTTTAGTTTTAGGGTTTTTATGGTTCGTTTTGGTGATTTTAATTTAGTTTTTTTTGTGATTTTAATTTAGGTTTTGGGTTTTATTTTTAAGTTTGATTAAGTGATTTTAATTAGGAATTTTGGATTTTAATTAGGGTTTTTTAGATTTTATTATTTTAGGGTTTTATTGTTTTGAGTTTAATTAGGTGATTAAGGGTTTTTTGGATTTATTTAATTAGGTAGTTTTAATTAAGGCTTTTGAATTTTAATTTGGGTTTTGGGTTTTATTATTTTAGGGTTTTATTGTTTCAAGTTTAATTAGGTGATTTATGGTTTTTTGGATTTTATTATTTTAGGGTTTTTGTGATTAGTGTTTAGGGATTTTTGTTTTTCGTTAAGTTTACATGGGTTTGAATGGATTTGGATAAGTTCTAGATATGATTAATTTTAAATTTAGATTTAATTAGTTTTTACTTGATTTAAATTTTGATTTAATTGGTTTTATTTGGGATTTAATTTAGATTTTGATTTAACATGTATTTTACTTGATTTTGATTTTAATTAGGGTTTCCACTTGATTAATTTGGATTTTAAATGGTTTAAATGAAATTTATTTGACTTTGGTTTGGATTAAAAGTTTTTACTTAATTAATTTAGGTTTTTTGATGATTAAAGTGGATTTTATTTGATTTTGGTTTTAATTAAATGTTTTATTTTGATTAATTTGAATTATAATGTCTTAAGTGAGCTTGATATTAGTTTGGATTTTTAATTATGGGTTTTTGCTTAACTTAGGTCAGAGTGGGCTTGTATAGGCCTAAATGGGCTTTTGTGGGCCTAAGTGGGTTTAGGTGGAGTTAGGATTCTAGTTTGGTGGTCACAACCAGAACATCTTTCTAGAAGAGTCTGCTGGCAAGTGATTGTAAAATCAGGGTATCTATAGATGCCTCTCCCTGAGAGAGGTCAAGGGAACCGAGACCGATGCTCTGGGTTGACAAGACACCCCACCTGAGTCTACGGGACAGTAGTATTTGCTGTGGGGCTGTGAACCACTTATTCGGTGGATGCACTAAAAGTCACGACTCGAGGCCCATGCGTGATGTTGATGCAAGGGTTGACCCTGATGTCGGGTGATGCATGATGCACAAGATGCAAACGATGCATGAAGACAATGCTGACAACAAGTGGGTAGCCCACGGAGCGGAGCACAAGGGACTTCCCGACTCATGCCAAGGGATGCCCGGACAAGACCATTGGGCTTGTCACACAACAGGGGGAACTTGGCAAACTGATAGACCCTTCGGCCCGAAAGGAAGCATGGCAAGATATCAGACTGGCCGACCGAGGGTAGACTGATGATGGATGTCAACCAGATAGTTTAGGGGTATCTGGCCGCGTTGGACAATGTGACGGTTGTCAACAGGATAGTTTGGGGTATCAGTCCGCTCCTGACAATGTGACAGTTGTCAACTGAATAGTTTGGGGTATCAGCCTACTCTAGACAATGTGACAGTTGTCAACCGGATAGTTTGGGGTATCTACCCGCTCCGAACAATGTGACGGTTGTCAACCGGATAGTTTGGGGTATCAGCCCGCTTTAAACAATGTGACGGTTGTCAACCGGATAGCTTGAGGTATTAGCTCACTCCAAACAATGTGACGATTGTCAATCGGATGGTTTGGGGTATCAACCCGGTGATGAGTTAACAGACTCGTTGCTGGATAGTTAAGGTTATAAGCCCTGTGATGAGTTGATGAACTCATCGTCGGATAGTTAGGGTTATCAACCCATGAGATGAGGGTTGGTCCTTGGATGTAAGAAACCAACAGCTCGGACCTCCTCTGGACTTAGACAAGTCACGAGAAAAAGGGATGAAGGCTGTTCCTAGGATTCAAGGAAATAGTGACTCGGATCTCCTCTGAACTTAGAGGAGTTACGCAAGAAAAGGATAAAGGTTGGTCCTAAGACTCAAGGAACCATCGACTTGAATCTCCTCTGGACTTAGACAAGTTGCGAGGGAAAAGGATAAAGGTTGGTCCTAAGACTCAAGGAGCCAGCAACTCGGATCTCCTCCTGACTTAGAGGAGTCACGAGGAAAGAGGATAAAGGTTGGTCTAGGATTCAAGGATCCAGCAACTCGGATCTCCTCCAGACTTAAAGGAGTCACGAGGGAAAAAGGAAAAAGTACTGGTCTAAGGATTCAAGGAACCAGTGACTCGGATCTCCTCTAGACTTAGAGGAGTCACGAGATAAAAGGGAAAAAGTACTAATCCTAGGATTCAAGGAACCAAAGACTCGGATCTCCTCCAGGCTTAGAGGAGTCTCGAGGCAAAAAGGATATAGGCTAGTCTTAGGATTCAAGGAACTAGCAGCTCGGGTTTCCTTCGAACTTAAAGGAGTCACAAGGAAAAAGGATAAAGACTGGTCTTAGGACACAAGGAACCAGCAACTCAGATCTCCTCCAGTCTTAGAGGAGTCATGAGACAAAAAGGAAAAAGTACTGGTCCTAGGATTCAAGGAACCATTGACTCGGATCTCCTTCAGAACTAGTGGAGTCACGAGCCAAAAAGGATAAAGGCTGGTCCTAGGATTCAACGAACCAACGTCTCAAATCTCCTCCAAACTTAAAGGAGTCACGAGTCGAAGGATAAAGGCTGGTCCTAGGATTAAAGGAGCCAGTGCCTTGGATCTCCTCTTGACTTAGAGGAGTCACGAGGCAAAAAGGATATAGGCTAGTCTTAGGATTCAAGGAACTAGCGAGTCGGATCTCCACTGGACTTAGAGGAGTTATGAGGAAATGGGATAAAGGTTGTTCCGACGATTCAAGGAAACAACGACTAGGTTTTCCTCTGGGCATAGAAGAGTCATGAGAGAAAAGGATAAAGGCTGGTCCTAGGACTCAAGGAACTAGTGACTCGGATCTCCTCCGGACTTAGAGGAGTCACGAGACAAAAGGATAAAGGCTGGCCCTAGGACTCAAGGAACCAGCGACTCAGATCTCCTCTGGACTTAGAGGAGTCACGAGGGAAAAGGATAAAGGCTGGTCCTAGGACTCAAGGAATCAGCGACTCAGATCTCCTCTAGACTTAGAGGAGTCATGAGACAAAAGGATAGGCTAGCCCTACGACTTAAGGAGCCAACGACTCAGATCTCCTCTAGACTTAAAGGAGTCACGAGGAAGAGGCATAAAGGTTGTTCCTAAGATTCAAGAAAACATCGACTCGGATATCCTATGGACTTAGAGGAGTCACGAGGAAGAGGCATAAAGGTTGTTCCTAGGATTAAAGGAAACATCGACTCGGATCTCTTTTGGACTTAGAGGAGTCGCGAGGGAAAAGGATAAAGGTTGGTCCTAGGACTCAAGGAACCAACGACTCAGATCTCCTCCAGACTTAGAGGAGTCACGAGACAAAAGGATAAAGGTTGATCCTAAACTCAAGAAACCAGCGACTCGGATCTCTTCCAGATTTAGATGAGTCGCGAGGGAGAAGGATAAAGGCTGGACTTAGGACTCAAGGAACCAGCGAATCAGATCTCCTCCGGACTTAAGACTTAGAGGAGTCACGAGACAAAAGGATAAAGGTTGGTCCTAGGACTCAAGGAACCAGCGACTCGGATCTCCATCGGACTTAGAGGAGTTACGAGGGAAAAGGATAAAGGCTAGTCCTAAGACACAAGAAACCAGCGACTCAGATCTCCTCCGAACTTAGAGGAGTCACAAAGCAAAAAAAGGAAAAAGTAGTGGTCCTAGGATTTAAGGGACCAGTGACTCGAATCTGCTTCGGACTTAGAAGAGTCACAGGACAAAAAGGAAAAAGTACTGGTCTAGGATTCAAGGAACTAGTGACTCAGATCTCCTTCAGACTTAGAGGAGTCACGAGACAAAAAGGAAAAAGTACTGGTCTTAGGATTCAAGGAACTAGTGACTCAGATCTCCTTTGGACTTAGAGAAGTCATGAGGAAAAGGGATGAAGGTTGTTCCTAGGATTCAAGGAAACAGTAACTCGGATATCCTCCAGCCTTAGAGGAGACATGAGGGAAAAGGATAAAGGTTGTTCCTAGGACTCAAGGAGCCATCAACACGAATCTCCTTTGAACATAGATGAATCGCAAGGGAATATGATAAAGGTTGGTCCTATGACTCAAGGAACCAGCAAATCGGGTCTCCTCAGAACTTTGAGGAGTCACGAAGAAAAGGGATAAAGGTTGTTCCTTGGATACATGGATCCAATGACTCAAATCTCCTCCAGACTTAGGGGAGTCATGAGACAAAAGGATAAAGACTGGTCCTAGGACTCAAGGAGCCAACAACTCAGATCTCCTCTGGACTTAGAGGAGTCGCGAGGGATAAGGATAAAGGCTGGTCTTAGGACTCAAGGAGCCAGCGACTCGGATCTCCTCCGGACTTAGAGGAGTTGCGAGGGAAAAGGATAAAGGTTGGTCATAGGACTCAACGAACCAGCGACTCAGATCTCCTCCAAACTTAGAGGAGTCCTGAGGGAAAAGGATAAAGGTTCTTCCTAGGACTCAAGGAGCCATCGACTCGGATCTAGAGGAGTCGCGAGGGAATATGATAAAGATTGGTCCTTGGACTCAAGGAACCAGCAACTCTGTTCTCCTCCATTTAGGAGTCAAGAGGAAAAGGGATAAAGGCTGTTCCTTAGATACACAGAACCAGTGCTCAGATCTCCTCCAGACTTAGAGGAGTCACGAGACAAAAGGATAAGGGCTGGTCCAAGGACTCAAGGAACTAGTAACTCAAATCTCCTCCGGGCTTAGAGGAGTCACGAAGAAAAGGGATAAAGGTTGGTCCTAGGATTCAAAGAAACAACAACTCAGATCTCCTATGGACCTAAATGAGTCGCGAGGGAAAAGGATAAAAGTTGTTCCTAGGATTCAAGGAAACAACAACTCGGATCTCCTCCAGACTTAAAAGAGTTATGATTGAAAAGGATAAAGGCGGGTCCTAGGACCCAAGGGACCAGCAACTCTGATCTCCTCCAGACTTAAAGGAGTCACGAGGGAAAAGGATGAAAGCTGGTCCTAGGACTCAAGGATCCAGCAACTTGGATCTCCTCCGGACTTAGAGGAGTCACGAGGGTAAAGGATAAAGGCTGGTCCTCGGACTCAAGGAACTAGCGACTCGGATCTCCTTTGGACTTAGAGCGGTCACGAGGGAAAAGGATAAAGGCTAGTCCTAGGACTCAAGGAACCAACGACTCGGATCCCCTCTGAACTTAGAAGTGTCGCAGGGGAAAAGAATCAAGGCTAGTCCTAAGATTCAAGGAACCAATGACTCGAATCTCCTCTAGACTCAAAGGAGTCACGGGAAAGAAGGATAAAGGCTATCTACAACTTGCTTGCTAGCTAGGAGGTTTATCTTGTCTATAGCTTATCTGCTTCGTTGTGTCACTACTTTGCCTATTCACTTGACGCTATCGATGCAGAAGGATGATGATGGCTGATTCGCATAAATCGTTGCTCAGATTCTAGACTGATACATGGCGCTTGGCTAGATTAGGGTTTCATGAGGGCATTGTTTCCTCGTCGAATATGGTGGACTTGCTGGATGATTTCTAACAAATCTCTAAGCACACTGTTGTGTTACTGACTGACTTCTGGGGAGTTCATCTTTGGCATTGGCTTATAGATTGTGTTCTTACTTGCTGACTAGGGGAGTACTGATTTTCAGACTTTGTTCTGATCTTGGAGGGATATGGCTGTTGTTATCCTCGATCTTGTGATTGAGCTATGGAGCAACTGACATGTTCTGGATGAAGATATTGTCCCAAAAGGGTCAACCAAGAGGGCAGCTAACATGCCCCTGGTTGATGTGGAATGTTATCACCATAAAGGCAGTTGACATGTCCCTGGTTGATGTGGAAGGTTATCACCATAAAGGCAGCTGACATGCCCCTGGTGTATGGTATCCTTTGCTAGATCTTTGGCCAAAGAGTAGTTGACATGCCCCTAGTTTATGGCCCAATGAAACCTTGCAAAGTGGACAAACGATGATGCATGCGGGAATGATAGTGTCATGTTGTATCACCCTTAGGATTTGGAATGCTAGTTATGCCTACTATGATAAGAGAAGAAGATCTCGATTCATGAGACATTACTTGAACTTCTAGGCTGTGTATGGCTCTCCAAATTAGGTGATTCGGTAGATTAGGCTCCGTGCCAAACTTTTGGAGACTTCAACCTACTTTTTTGACTTTTAGCTCATTTCTTTTCTCCCTCTTAGGCTTCTAGGCTCGCTCTAACCCTTGCTTGGGGGTAATGGGCATCCGAATTAAGGTGAGGCTGCTGTAATTATGCGAGAGGGGTGGCTAGTCCCTTTGGTCATTTGTGCTCTTCGGATGTTCGCTTCAACTCCTCCCCAAGGTAAGTGATAGCGATAGAGTTGGCCTACTTGCCTCTCTCTTTTAAGGCTAACTTCTGTCTACGACTTCTATCTCTTTATTTCTTTTGTGCCCTTGTGGATATGTTTATTTCTCTTTTAGCTTACACTCATACTCGCTCCTAACATTTTTTATCTCCCTCTGGAGGTGTGAGTCCCTATGGGAGTTTGGACATTTCGTCTAATCATGGTTGGGTGGTGGCTCCCTCCCTCACTAGTGTGTCTGGGTAGTATCGACTAAAGGGATATAGACCCTTCTCAAGCAGGCTAACTATTCTGATTTTCATCATCGAGATATGATGTTGATGCATTTATGTATAGATGCATGTAGTTATTGATATGCTTAAGTTATTGATGTGCATGAAAGCAAAAGTGCAAATGCTGTGGATTAGATGCGCGTGGATTGCCTTTTTATTTTAGATGTATGTATGCATGATGGAGTGGTGGATGATGCATGATGTGCGAAAGGATACTTTTCAAGGTGAGGATACACGCCTTCCGCTCATTGGTAGTATTTCTTTAGATAACATGCATTGACTGGCTCGGATAGCTTGACGTTGTCCATGTCTTCGAGGATTTATACACCTCCCAAATAGACTTTCTTGATGATATAGGGGCCATGCCAGTTAGGTCGGAATTTGCCTCAACCGTCAAGGAGATGGATGGCTCTCAAGACCAAATCCCTTGGTGCGAAGCTCGTAGGTCGGACTCTTTTCTGATATGATCTCACCATTCTTCCTTGGTAACAGTGGGCATTATGCATGGCTTGTAGTCTGCACTCATCAATCGAATTCAACTGGATACATCTGTCCTCAACCCATTTTGCTTCTTCTAGTTCGACCTCTCTCAGAATTCTGAGTGATGGGACCTCTACTTCAACTAGTAGAACCGCTTCCATGCCATATACACTAATGAATAAGGTGTCACTCCTATTGATGTCTGGACCGAAGTTCTGTAGGCCCATAGAACATAGAGAAGCTTTTCATGTCAATCCTTGTGCGTCTTGGCACTCTTCTTTAGGATCTTGATGAGGTTCTTGTTTGTTGACTCCACGACACCGTTCATCTGTGGGGGGAACAGGGTGGATCTGTGATGTTTGATCTTGAGACTCTACAGATAATCCTCCAACCCTTGAGCTATGAAATTCTTGCCATTGTCTGAGATAATGGAGTGTGGCACCCCGTATCGGGCTATGATGTTGTTCTTAATGAACTTTTCTGTGGCTATGGTTGTGACAGTCTTGTAAGAGGCTGCTTCCACCCATTTGGTAAAGTAATCTATGGCCACCAGGATGTAACTGTGGCTATTGGATGATGCCAGATGGATGGCTTTGATAATGTCTATTCCCCAAGTAGAGAAAGGCCACAGTGAAGACATGTTGTGTAGCTGTTGAGGGGGAGCATGTATAAATTTCCCGTGAATCTAGCAGTTGTGGCATTTGCACACGAATCGACAACAATCTGCTTCCATAGTTGACCAAAAGTAGCCCTGTAACATGATCTTCTAGGCTAACAGTATTCCATTCATGTGAGGGCCACATGTCTCGGCGTGGATTTGAAGCATCAAGGTATTGTAACCATGCCGGCGAGGAGGATCGCAAAAAGATGCGAAACGGTCGGAAAAATCACGTCGAAAAATAAAATAAAATGCAAAAATGCAGGAGTCGCCACCTAGTCTATTATGGAAGACAAGGAAAACCATAAACATGAAAAAATCATGCAAAAACAATAAGGACAGGTCTGCGAAAACTAAAAAGATGCGGGTAAGGATCCCTGTTACGTACGAGGAAGGTGTTAGGCACCCTCGCACGCCCGATAAAATCGATCTTCTACGATTTCTCCAATGGAATGTTGGTTTTTCAGCCTCTTGCTATATGCCCGAGGGCAATATGCCATGCCATGTTTAGTGCCTTATGCTAATAGGTGCATGATGTGCGGGGTGTGTCCTATGCTCAGAAATATCACTCTTTTATC
>JAMKQA010013730.1:0-17543 GCA_024699735.1 Posidonia australis
TTTTTTTTTGTACTAAATGTATGAAGGCTTGAACAATTTTTGTAATGTGTCTTTTTCATCAACTTATCAAGGGTGCCCAAGTGGGCTCACACAAAGGGAGCTGCCACTTATAAAGCATGTCTGGTATGACACTAGATACTTGTATCATCTTTACCATGCTTGCCCAATTTGTAATTTTTCTAATCTAATATTGCTTAGTATATTGTTTACATGTACATGTTTAGTTTATTGCCGAGCCACAAGTCTTTATTTCATGTTTTTTCTGCCTTTTAATTGTCTTGTTTATGTTGTTTCAAGCAAGCATCAGCTGTGAATGATTTTTCATTAGTATATAGTTGTTATGTTGCTTCTAATTACCTTCGAACAAGAATATCACTGACAATATTCATAAAGGACTTTATGTTTAGAAATATTGAACAAATGAACAACATTGTGGTATCATTCTAGATAAATTCGAGACTAGCTTTGAGCTACTTCCTTTTTCACTATTTGGTAAGCATCCTCAACTGTCAGTGAGAATCCTATATTTACTCTGTTGTGGCTTTCTGTTCATAGGAAATGATGTCATTTAAGAGGTAGTTAATAGTTGTACTTTTGTGATTGATGGTGTCGGAATTGGCCATTTTTTGACAATGCTGCTTGAAAACAACATCTCTTTTTTTGCATGCTATAGTTACACCTCGTCAGTATGTGTACACATGCATCTAGGACCAGCATTTAACTTGGATTAAAAGAGCACTCTTTGTGGATTTTGTGTTTTCATTTGTTTATATTTCGTTTCTTTTTAGGCAGTAAACTTCGTCTGAAAGCTCAGTTAGATCTCCATAATAAGAAAAAGAAATCTCAAGCTAAAAAAATTACTGGTTTCCAGGTAATATGCATGAAGAATTTCCCATTAACATAATCAGAGGCTCTTTATTTAGTAGCATTCAGCTAAGATTGTTTATATATGCTGTTAACTAATTCATGTCATGTTTGAGCAGTTTTCACTAGGAAATCCATCTGAAATGCTGATAACATCTGAAATGCTGAAAATAACAATTTCAATTAAACTAATAAAAAAAAGTTGTAATGATAATATCTTATTTCACTTCGGTGGCGGGGAGGCTTACTTCGGCGACAGGCGGGAGGAGGAGGAGGACGACGAATCTGTGCCGACGAGAGGACGCAGCACTGACGAATGATGTCGGAGGAAGAGGATGATGTCGTAGGACACATCGTCGAGGAGGTGCTGCGGAGGAGCACCGTCGAGGAGGCAGAGGAGGTCGAGTGGCAGAGGAGAGGCGGAGGAGGAGGCGGACGAGTGTTTAGGGTAAGAAAGAAAGAGGCAAAACAACCCGCGTCGAAGTATTTTATACCTGAATTAGCGAGGACCTTAACGAGGACATTTCCTCGCTATTCGTGGCTGTGTGCCATTGGCATGCGCTTGATTAGTGCGCCATATTGGTGTGTCAGATTGGTGCGCCAGTTAAGTGTACCAATATTGTGAGAACATTGCGAGAAAAACTCCTCACAAAAAACTCGCTAATTATTGCGAGGTAATTTTCTCGCAAAATTCCCGTTATATGTCATCATTATATTATTGCGAGGACATTTCCTTATTAAGTTCTCGCTCTTTGTCTTCGCAAAATCTAGTTTTTTCTTGTAGTAAGAGGACTGAGGTTGCTTGGTGGCCATATTGGCCACAAGTGAAGCATCGACTAGAGAAGAAGATTTTGCAAACCTTAACTCATGTGTGTACAATTGTCCTTGGAAATCATCTAGCGTGAGAGATTCAGCTTAGGTGGTTAATGAGACAACCAGAATCTCATATTCAGCACCCAATCCTCCAAGAATAAACAAGATGAGTTCTTGCTCAATGATAGGAGAACCAGCAATGGCTATGGAATCAGAGAGAGTAATGGCATGAGACAGGTAACCCCCCATAGTCTTTGTGCCTATCTTCATAGTTTGTAATTCAAATCGTAGCTGTAGAAGACCAGCTTGTGATTTTGATGCAAAAAGAGCAGTAAGAGTGGTCCATACTCCTTTGGCTATAGTTTGATTGGCAACTTGCCTAAGGACAGATTCAGTCATGGAAGCAAAGAACCAACCAACAAGGAGTTGACCTGTTTGTGCCAGTTGTGATGAGCTAGAGTATCATCAATAGAAGCACATGGAAAAGACCCATTTACATAACCAATGAGATCATGTCCATTGAGAACTGCTGTGAACATGGCCCTCCAAAGCAAGTAGTTGTTCTGATCTAATTTGATAGGAACCAGATTCAAGATACTGTTGGTGGAAGAGGGGTGAAGGATTGATGGGGTTTGGGCTAGAGAAAAAGGTGGAAGACGCCATCAGAAAGAAGAACAGAGAAAAGGAAAAAAAGAAAGAACCAGAACCTCAAGTCACAGGAATCAGGAGAAGAGACACAGGTAAGCTTAGACCTATTGTGGCTCTTGATACCATGCTAGAACAGAATAGAATAGGAAATCTGATGATCATCTCTTATTACCATACACAGCTATCTATATACAACCACAGATCATTCTAGAAATGATCAGGAAAGAATAAAGTAAAACAAAAGAATATTCTTGTATTGGAGGTTGTTATAACAACCATATCCACACAATCATTGATTTGCTGAGGTGGCAAAATAGGTATGTTGGTAGGTACGACCAAAGAGTTGGAGCATTGGAAGGATGAAAAAGGTGGAACAAAAACTAAGAGGAGATGGCTATAAGTGGGATCTTGGAACTCAAAGATGTACTTTCTATAAAAGATCAATAAGATGTTCCACTTGTAAGGGTCTTCCAAACACTTAAAGAGAGACCTCGTTGTTGCGGAGAAGCCGGATTTCCTATGGGATGAGGATCTAGAGGTTCAAGACATGTTGGCTAGGGTGTTCTCGGAGGAGGAAGAACTTAGAGATAACAAACTTGATATTATGGAGTCCATGGAGCAGGTAGTGGTGGCTATTGGTGTTGTTGGCTCACAATGTTGTGAAGCTAAGAGGAATGGGGATGTTGCTATGATTCAAGAGCAGAATAGTTATGATGAGGACGGGTATGTCTCTCAACAAGGTGTCGTAGAGACTGTCGCTACTCAGGGTATTGAAGGTTCTCTCGTTGAAAATGCACCTCCTGTGGTTGAAAACGTGATAAGCAAGAGGAAACCAGGCCGACCAAGGAAGAAGGTAGCTATACTACATCGTGGTTATTCAAGTGAGGCTGGGTCGGCGACTATCTCAAATGCTCAAGAGGAGACGAGGGGCCTAGTTACTCGTAGTCAATCTTTTTCTAGTGGCTTCCACAATGCCTTTCAGATTTTTTTTTCTGATGAAGAGTGTGGTTTGGAATGCTAGAGGTGTAGGCAATCGCCCCACTATCAAGCACTTGAAGTTTATGGTGAAAACTCATAGGCTGTCATTGATGGTGGTGCTAGGGCCTTTCGTTAATGTTACTAGGGGATGTGATATTATGGTGCAGTTGGGTTTTGACAGGTTTGCTACAAATGATGTTGACAATGCCAAAATACGGGTTTTTAGCATGGCTTCTATTCAATTAGAAGTCTTACAGATGGGGCCTCAAGCTTTTACTGTTTCTATTTTTGATTCTGTTATTGGGAGTAAAATCATTTTTACTTTGGTGTATGCCAGCTATTAGGGAGGGGAAGGAAGAAAGTTGTGGGATCATCTGAGTTCATTTTTACAGTTGTATGGTGAGTTTCCATGGGTTGTTGTGGGATCATCTGACTCTTAACACTCTGCTCTTTTCCACTGAAAAGAACGGGGGAGGTTTCCAAGTCAACTCTTCATGGAAGAATTTGTTAGTTGTTTCTTAGCTTGTGGTTTGGTTTATGCTGGTTATGTGGGTTCACCCTTTACGTGGTGTAACAACTAGTAGGGTGATTCCAGGATTTTAGCGCGGCTTGATAGATGTTTTGGATGGTGGGGATATGTCCTTCAATTAGTTTCTTAAGCTAAAGAGATTTAAGGAAGATCTTAGGCAATGGAATGTTTCTTCCTTTGGGAATATTTTTGAGAATGTTAAGAAGGTTGAGGAGAAGTTGTTATTCATGTAGGGTATCTTAGACACTGACTATAGTGCTATCAATCTGTGTCAAGTTATTGAGGCTTAGTAGGGACTGGACATTGCTATGAGGAGAGAAGAAAAATTTTGGTTTCAAAAATCTCATTGTCTTAAGGAGGAAGATAAAAATACTTCTTTCTTTCATAATACAGTGAAACATAAGTGGCATTGTTGTCCTATATAGGCTATCAGGGATGTCAATGGAACTTGGGTGTATAATTTTCAAGATATTTAGAATGTGGGGATTATTTTTTTAGAAGACTGTTTACTTTAGAAGGGTCTCTTCCCGATGAGTTGTTGTTTGACTGCATACCTCAGTTGATAACCCAGGAGGAGTGTGCTATGATTGCAAGAGTTCTGGATTTTGAAGAGATTCATGAAGCTCTCTGTTCAATGCCTACCACAGCTGCTGTGGGTCCAAATGTTTTTTCCTTGTGCTTCTACCTAGCTACGTAGGATATAATCAAGGAGGATCTCCTTGCGTTGGTCAAATATTTTTACGTAGGAGGTCTCATGCATAGAAGTGTGCGTGCTTCCATGATTTGCTTGATACCTAAGGTGGAGCATCAAGTGTCTTTTGCACAGTATAGACGAATCGGTGTTGGAAATGTGGCACCTAAAATTCTGAATAATACGCTAACTACATTCCTTCCTAAGCTTATAAGCTTGGAGCAAGCTGGTTTTGTTAAAGGCTGGGATATCTTTAACCAAATTCAATTGGCTTAGGAGCTAGAGGGAGATTTGGATACAAGGGAGGAAATGCTATCTTCAAGCTAGATATGTTAAAAGCACAGATAAGAATAGACTTTCCTCTTTGTGGTTCTTAAGAGATTTGGTTCTCAAAGAGATTTGTCGTAACGTTCCGAATTTCCTGTAATAATTTAACTAAATTAAATTACAGGAAACTAAAGCTAAACAGTAGATATTAAACTACTAGGAACCCGTGTGTGCGGCTACGAGACTCCGGACTATATACATTATGATAAACCTTCTGTATGCCTGTACCTGTAATTTAAAGACACGAAGAAGACGCATGAGTGACAGAAGTCATCCAGCACGTACTCCACAAAAAAAAAATGGAAAACAAAACTATAACTAAATTTTCTTTTAAATTAATTTCACAAATCATCTTCTCAAAACCCCATAAGCCAAGTCCACACCGGCTAAAACCACAATTGAGGCTCTACTAACCCAAAACCACAAGCAAAGGTCCTCAATGGCCCAAAACCACACACAGTGAGTCGAGAAGTCCGACGCCAGGCAATCAAACTTTGGCCACAAGTAGTTCATTGAGGAGCGACCACGACATTCTGCACTACCTCGGTGAAGCCATCTTGTGCAGCAGCGATCATCGTCTCGTGATTCTCCCTACCTGGAGAACCCTCACAAAGCCAACCCCTCTCTGGGAAGGTTGTCCTATCTCTCAGGATCTCACCAGCTATAGGGCACGTGTCCCACTCGCACTGGTTACCACAGAGTACGTCTCCTCACGGCGTCCTCCACACACAGTGCTTAGGAGGGAGTGTCATACTTCCACAACTGACAACACCCGAGCCTTAGTGCTCACAGCGATAGTAGGTGTATCATATCTCCCCGTCATGCCACAAGACACCTCAACATGTAAACTACAACCCTAGCCTTGAGACGACAATCAAGGAGTATTATACTTCTAGAATCTGACGGCCCTCAGCCTCAGGTATCTCGGCCTCCGACCTTGACTAAGGAGTCATGCTTAACCACTTAAGATTGTCGTCACATTCTTTGATCTCACATTGTCTCGGTCCGCACACAGAAAACCAGGAAAATCATTTCTCAAAACAGGCCAACCATTTCTTTGAAAACGTTTTCGAAACCATTTTTATATCTTTGAAAACTCTTCCAAAACTTTAGCAAAACGGCGCATCAGGTGTCCCAAGGAACCACCATTGATAGCCCATAATCCCAACTCGAAGGGACAATACAAACCAATCCGGAAAACCCTCGAAAAATCACATTTTATAAAAGCATTTGGGTCCAGATTCGGCATGTCAATTTATAGGCTTGGTATGCCAAAAATCCCTGGTTCGGTAGACCGATTTGGATAGGTCGACCGAATAAAGTCAACGGTCAACACTCAGGCCAAAATTGGTATACCGAAGATGGTTCGGTCGACCAAAATCCTCTAATTCGATCAATCGTCCAAAATCAGACGATCGAATTTTGATTAAAGGACCGAAATTTACAAAAAAATGGCATACTGAAATTGTTCGGTATGTCAATTTCTGAGAAAAACAGAAAAACGGCCCAAACCCTACTGTCCAAAATCACCCAACTGGGACAGACGATCGGACCACCAAAACCAACACCAAAAATTCCCCATAAAACATAAGATGTAGACCCTTGAGTCTAATTGAAAACCCAATAAACAAAACCAAAATCCATTCACCATGCATCAAGATATAAAATCACAAAGGCATAAGGGTCAAAACGACCCAAATCTCAACCTCTGACATAAATGTCCATAAATCCACAGTAAATTCTCATAAATTCACAATAAATTCTAGGAATGCAAATTTACCTAGATTTTATGCAATCCTATCAATTTCTACCATTTTCATGCTCTCTATACATGGGTTGGAGGTGTGTACCTGAGAAACACGCTTCGGCGATCCTCTAGCTGACTCCAGCGACCACAATGTCCACGGGAGCTTCCACGATCTCTGGAGCACCCGCCATGCCAATGTTGAGCCTCAAGATTCCTCCGCCTCTCTCACTTTTCTCTCCTTCTCTCGTCGGCGCATGAAACAGGGGAGGAAGAATGAGGGTGACGGGTGAAAGGAAAAAGGGTGGGGAAGGGAGAACAGTGAGGAGGAAGGGGAGGGAAGGGAAAATGGGGAAGGAGAGGTACGCGTCTGAGGAGGAGAAGAAGGAAGAAGGAGGCAGGGGACGAGTGATGGAGGAGTACGATGCAGGCAACTTATAAAGCCCTATGCACGTAGTAGCTGAGAACGTGCTCACCTACGCACCTCAGCCACCAACACCCTGCATGAGCTCAATGGCCACCACCCAACCACCAGCCACAACAACTGACCCACAATACGGGCCCACATGGATCCACAGCCTGGCCCACCCTCACCCACACCTAGGCCCACATGTTCAGTGCCAGCCACTCATAAGGACATGCAACAGAAGTTGGCCCACGAGGCCTAAGCCTAAAAGCACAAATCCACACAAACGGGCCTCGAAATAGTAACACCCGTCCAGGAATAAATTCATTAAAATGTAAATAATTACAAAATGAATTTTACGGGCCCCTTGAAAGAAGATTTCACCTCTAAAATCACTAGGCGAAAAAGATACAGGTATTGGGCTAGGATGGCTTTCTCACGTTCCCACGTGGCCTCCTTAGCTCTATGATGCCGCCACCACACCAAAACTAGTGGAATCACCTTGTTCCGCAACACTTGCTCCTTACGGTCAACAATCTGGATGGCATCCTCCATAAAGGACAAATCTTCTTGGATCCCTTTTGGTTGAACTAGGATCACATGAGATGCGTCAGCCATGCACTTCCTCAGCATGGAGACATGGAACACGTCGTGCACAAACGACATCTCTAGTGGTAGATCCAACCAATAGGCAACCTCACCGATCCTTTGGGTAATCTGGTACGGGCCAATGTAGCAAGAACTCAACTTTCCACGCTTCAAGAACACGTAGTCTCCCACCAAGAAATCCAGCGATCTTCACCTCCTATTGGCGTAACTCTTCTGCCAACTCTATGCAGCTAACAGCTTGCTACGGATCAAATCCACCTTGTCCGCATACAGCTGCACAAGCTCAGGACCAATCAACTAACACTTGCCCACCTCACTCTAGCAAACAGGCGATCTGCATGGTCTACCATATAAAGCTTCGTACGATGCATCTCGATGCTCGAGTGATAACTACTGTTGTAGGCAAACTCAATCAACGACAGATGGTCCTCCCAACTCTCTTGAAAGTCTAAGGCACATGCTTTAAGCTTATCCTCCAGCATCTGGTTAGTCCTCTTTGTCTAACGATCCGACTGAGGAAATGCTGTGCTATAGTTGAGAACAGTGCCAAAGGCCTCCTGCAGAGTTCCCCAAAACCTTGAGGTGAACCACGTGTCTCTGTCCAACACGATGGACACCAGAACACCATGCAGCCTCACCACCTCGGACACATACAACTCTACTAGGTGGTGCATTGGAAGCTTCACCTGAATGGCCAGAAAGTGAGCAGACTTGGTCAGTCGATCCACAATCACCCACACGGTGTCGTTCTTCCTCTGAGTCCATGGAAAACCAGTCACAAAGTCCATCGAGATGTGCTCCCATTTCCACACAGGAATATCCAATGGCTGCAAGGTCCCTCTAGGTCTCTGGTGCTCTTCCTTGACTAGCTGGCAGGTTGTACACCTCACCACATGGCTAGCAACATCTCTCTTCATGTTAGGCCACCAAATGTTCTGCTTTAAGTCTTGGTACATCTTCATACTCCCAGGGTGAATGGTGTACCTAGACCGATGCGCTTCATCCAGCAATCTCTACCTGGCCTCCTCATGCTGGGGCACATACAGACGCAAATCATACCTTAGCTCTCCATCAGCCTCAATAGAGAAATAAGGCTCTCCACTAGCCTCCAGCATCTCAAACACAGCTTGAACAAATGGATCCAGCTGCTGGTAGGCGACAATAAATTCTAACAGCTTAGGGCGAATAGAGAAGTTGGCCACCTAGGCACCAACTATCCCCTGAGCTTGCCGCTTCGGCCTGTAGCTCACTAGATCCTCCAGCATGGTCCATTCTTTGACCATCAGGCTCGTAATCACGTGCATACGCCAACTCAAGGCATCGACGACCACGTTGGCCTTGCCAGGATGGTAGGACAGGCTAAAATCATAGTCCTTCAGATAGTCCACCCAACGATGCTGCCTCAAGTTGAGGTCCTTCTGCGTGAAGATATACTTCAAGCTCTGATGATCAGTGAAGACCTCAAACTACTTCCCATAGAGATAATGTCGCCAGAGCTTGAGAGCGAACACTATGGCAGCCATCTCCAAATAGTGGATCGGGTAGTTCTTCTCATGATCCTTCAGCTGGCGTGAAGCATATGCGATGACATTGCCATGTTGCATCAGAACACAACCCAACCCAACACCACTGGCATCACTATACACAGTGAAGCCACCACTTGCAGAAGGTAGAGTCAACACAGGTGCAGAAACCAGATGAGACTTCAACTCTTGGAAACTCGCCTCACAATTCTAGTCCCAACAAAACAAAACCCCCTTCTTGGTCAACTCTGTCAAAGGTGCAGCTATGGAGGAGAAATCCCTGATAACCTCCTATAATAGCCCGCTAGACCTAAGAAACTCCTAATCTCCGTCACAGTCCTGGGTCACTCCCAACTGCTCATTGCCTCGACCTTGGCAGGATGCACTCTGATGCCTTCTCCAAAAATCAAATGGCCAAGGAACATGACTTCGCTTAGCCAAAACTCACACTTAGAGAATTTGACATACAGCTGATGACGCCTTAAAGTATCCAAAACCGCCCTCAGGTGTAAGATGTGAGTCTCAACATCAGGGGAGTGGACCAGCACGTCATCAACAAAAACCACAATGAACTGGTCCAGAAAAGGGCTGAAAATCCTATTCATCAGATCCATAAACGCAGTCGGTGCATTGGTCAAGCTGAAAGGCATGACCATGAACTCGTCATGCCCGTACTGCGTCCGGAAAGTAGTCTTTTGAATATTTGAGTCTCGTATCCTCAACTGGCGATACACTGACCTTAGATCAATCTTTGAGAACACGGATGCAGACTGCAACTGATTGAACAGGTCATCAATGCAGGACAAGGGATACTTGTTCTTCACCGTGATCTGGTTCAACATCTGATAATTTATACACAGTCGGAGCGAACCATCCTTCTTGGGGACGAACAAGACAGGCACTCCCCATGGAGACACACTCGACTTGATAAACCCCTTGTTCAGCAACTCCTGCAATTGAGTCTTGAGCTCTCGCAACTCCACTGACGCCATGCGATAGGGAGGCTTCAACACAACATCAGAACCAGGGATTAGATTGATCGAGAACTCTACTTCCCTGTGAGGTGGCATACCAAGTAAATCGTCAAGGAAAACGTTGGGATATTCACACACCAAAGAGATGTTGTGAACACCCAACTCAGGAGAAGTGGAGGTAACTATACTGGCTAGATACCCCACGCAACCCCTGACCAAAGACTTATAGGCCTTCATAGTTGAAATGACAAGCTTAGGCTCACCCTGACACCCACCTTGCACAAAGAAAGACCCATCCTCAAGAGACCCAAAATAAACTCTCCTCCGAGCACAGTCGATCAAAGTGGACTACTGTGCCAACCAATCCATGCCGAGTATCACATCATACTCCTGCATGTCCATCATGATCAGGCTGGCGTTGAACTCTTTGTCAATCAGCGTCAAGTCGAAAGATCACAGATACCCCCATGCTAAACTGTGCTCCCCCAGTGGCGTCACCACGCTGAGATGAAAGGCCAGTCTAGTTGGTCGCTCTCCCAACTCTGCCATAAAAGACTCAGAGATAAAGGAGAAAGAACTCACTGAGTCAAACAATACTTTGGCCATCCAGCCAACCACAATAAAAGAACTTGATGGCCAAGCAAAAAGAATAACACCACACATCCATACAATCAGGCAGATGTTCAGATTACAAGGAGATTACAACAAATCTCAGAGAGTTACAAAACCAACTAATCATCCTTACCCTCAACTACATCTCCCGAAGACCCAACGCCTGGAGCTGCAATGGTAAACACCCATCCCCCTAGTGGGCTATTGCGGTGTGCTTCCTGCCTTCTTCAGTGGTTCTGGACAGGATCTCTGAACGTGTCCCACCTTCCCACAATTATAGCACAGTACTGGAGCTGAGGTTCGTCGAGGATGGGGACAATATGCAGCGATGTGGCCCACCTGACCACAATTGAAGCACTGGTTTCACCGGGGGCACTAGACCTCGCCTTCTGCTTCTTCTCATGGCTACCTTAACAAGTGGCACTTAGAGGACTGGTGAAAGAGAACTGGGAGGTAAAATAAGACTTATCCTTCCCTTTGGGACGACTCTCTAGAAACTTCTGATGCTCGGCCTCAAAGCGATACGTAGAGGTGGCAACAAGTCAGGTCTACCTATACCCAGACCTAGACCCATCTTATTTCATGAGTCCAAGTCCTGGTCTAGGTCTGGATCCTAATTTTAGGACTTAGGCCCAGACCCAGACCCATGAAGATAACGGGTCTGGGTCCGGGTTTTAGGTCTAATGGGTCCTCCAACTTATTTTCATTTTTTTGAAGAAAATAGATTTTTAATTAAACTTAAAGCATTGTAAATAAATGTGCTAAATAATTCTCTATCAATACACATATATCATGAATAAAATACAACCATAAATAAATATATAACATGAACAATCAATAGATGAACAACACAAATAAATATATCTAACTTTAATAAATCAACTTTGTTAATGTCCATACAACAATTCTCTATCAATGTGCATACACCATATAAATTTTAGACTTTAAAGAGAATGAGATTTAAGAGTAGAATAATATATATTATATATATAGTGTAAATATTATACATTACTCTTTTTATTTAACTTATAATATATTATATATAAATCGAGTCCACGGGTCTAGGTATTTTTAGACCTAGACCCAATCCAGTAAATGAGCGGGTCTAGTGGGTCTGGGTCCACGGGTCCATGCGTCTAATTTTAGGACGTAGACCCATACTTTATGGGTCTAGACCCACGGTTCCTAAGTCCAGACCTGACCCATTACTAGCCCTAGCAATACGCCATCTCAACCATGTCCTCCACAGTCTGGCACTGACAGCCCATCACCTTCACCCTAGCCCTAGGTTCAAGCTGTCCAGAAACCTCTGCACCCACTCCTCCTCAGACTCATAGGCAGGAGCAAGGGTGAACTCAGTCTCATACTTGAGCATCGACATCATGCCCTACTCAAGACTCTGGAAATTTCGACGAAGCTGCTCCTTCACATGAGCGGGAAAATACTTGTCATAGAAAGCTGCCTTGAAATCCTTCTGTTGGATGCTAACAGTGATTGAGCTCGCTAACTTTAGCTACCTCACTATGACCATGCTAGTGGAACCCTGCACGGCTCTCCTTTACTGGGTGCATGGAAGCACACGAGGAGTCCCGATACGGTCACGGTGAAGATGGTGAATCTAGAGAAGAAGACTAGACTCAGAAACACCAAGGAAAGATAAGAAAGGATAAGGAAAGGAGTCGCCACCTAGTCTTTTAATGGAAAGACGAGGAAAATCAAACACAAAAGAAAACCAGGAAGCAAGATGAAGAAAACATGTATGCTCCGTGCCCAATGGATGAAATGTGCAAATCAATGTGGACCAGAGAAAGGATAAGGATTCTTGTTACGCATGGGGAAGTGGTTAGGCACCCCCATGCGCTCGAGGAACTCGGTCTTTCTAAGTTTCCTACTTACTAAATCGCCTATTGGATGTGTGCTTGCCTATTCTGTACGCTCATGCTAAAGAAGACTAGAAAACATGCCAAATCAAAGAGAAGAAATGAAATAAAGGGAAAAAGTTAATTCGAGGGACAAATGTAGGCATTGAGAATGCTGCTTTACTATACGTCCATAGGCGATGAGGAAAATCGTGAAAATCGAGAAATTCTCGGAAAGCGTCTTGCAAATCAGCGGAAATTGGATAAATCCGAGAAAATCAAATTGGGGAAAATAATCATCATTCGGGACAATGTCGGCATTGTTAAGCCTTTTAATGTACGCTCTCAAGTGATGAAAAGCTAAATCAAGTCAAGAATGCGAAAATCAGAAGAAATCTAGGAAACGATGAGAAAACCAAGCATGAAGTGAGCTAGGAATGCGTGCACAATGCAAGGAAGAAAATACGAGAAAACATGCATGAAAAAGTGCAACAAAATGTGCAAAATGCATGTGTGAGTGTAAAAATGCAAATCCCAGGGGCCTTTGTGCAAAAAACCTAAATTCTGAATGAAAACTGAAATTCTGAATGAAAGATGAAATTCTGAAGCAAAATCATCAAAAATACATAGAAAAAACACATTTCATGTAAATTTGAAGAAATCTAGGTTTAAATGTGCAAATTTGTGCATTTTTGATCAAATTGAAGGTTCCTAGGGGTCAAAATGCAATTCTGCCATCCAAACATGTATTTCATGCAATTCTATGGAAATTCAGAGTAAGATATGCAAGAAAAAGAATCCATGTTGAAATCAGAAAGTTTCAGGGGCAATTTAGTAATTTTACCCTAGAAAACATGCATTCAGTGTGAAATTTGTAAAGTTCAGGGGCTAAAATGCAATTTAACTAGAGGAACATGTATCCAGAATAATTTCAGAAAAGTTCAAGGGCTAAAATGCAAATTAACCAGAGAAATATGCATTTAGAATCATTTTCATGAAACTTAGGGGTTTTTGTCTAATTTTAAGCCTGAAAAACATTATTTTGAAAACTAAAGGGGCACATTGTAATATTTTCAGTTAAAACTTTATTCAAATGATTCAAGAAAAATATGCAGGGACCTAAAAGTAAGAGAAGGGACCTATCAAAAAAAACCTAAATGTAAGAACACAAAAGGTTTAGAAATTTAATTAAAGAAAACTATTATTTTTTTTATTAAAAAGAAAAGAATCGACAGTCGCCGGCGACAAAAACTCCACCGTCAACGACCACTGGAGGGACACTCAGAGGCTATCCCATGGCCTGATCTAAGATCAGGCCCCATGGGAAGCAAGAAGAGAAGGAGGGGAAGAGATCCAACGGTTTGGATCGAGGATTCAATGGCGGGAGTGGGCCTCCCACCTCCCTCGCCGTTGGAACACTTCGGCGACGATGTCGGAGAAGAAGGGGCTACTAGAGGGCTGCTGTGCGCGTCTCTGAGCTCCTGGAGGCTGCTGGACGTCGAGAGGAACATTTGCCTTCCTCTAGAGGTCAAAATGGATGGTGATCACGTGAGGTGGGTTTCGCCGACCGTCGTTGTCGTCTTCTCCGGCGAGCAGGGTCGCTAGGGTGATCCAAGGCTCGTGGCCTAGCTCTAAAGGCTCCAGTGTGCTTGGGGCGTCCCGTGGAGGCTTTCTAGATGCTCAGAGTGGCATGGGGGGGGCTGGAGGCACGCGTCTCTTCTCTAGTTCTAGTCGTCTTCTTCGGCGACGGCGGGACGCTGTGACCCCGGCGATCTTCTAGTGGTGGCTCCGGGAGGCAGTAAAACGGTGCACCAGGGGTCGGAGAAGCAGGAGGAAGACCACAGGAGGAAGACCTAAAGCTCTGGGACACGAATCAACTAGTGGATTCGTGCTCCCACTTAAGCCACCAAAGAATGATTCCAACGAGGCTGGGAAACATGATTCCAACCAAAGGAGACTTCTGGCTCTGTTGGAATCAACCAGGGGAGGTAGAGGGAGACCTAGGAAGCTAAAATTGAAATTAAATGAGGCTGATGAAGGGCGTACCTAGTCTGACAATGTGCTTTGCCGTCGTAGATTACCGGGGGTGGCTGAAAACTCTAGTTTCTCACCTCCATGAACCTCCTCTCTCTTCGGGGAACTTTCACTATCTCCTCCTTTCTTTCTCTCTCGCATTTTTCTTCTTTCCTTCTTTTTTTTTTCACACTTCACACTACTGTCCCTTTTATAGGTGAAGCTCTAGTGACTGTAACAACCTGTAACAGATTCAACAAAATCCTAACAACTAACTAACTCCGTAACAAACTAAAACCTCCTAACAGACTAACCACTTGCAACAACCCTGCTGTCCCCCATGCACGTCGTTGCCTGCTCAAGCACCGACAGCGATCGACGGTCGTGGTGAGGGAATCAGCCAGGTTTGCACGCCTGGTGCGGTTAAATGGTGCGCCGGAGAGGTGCGCCTGTTTGGTGTGCCGGATAGGAGCGCTTGTCTGGTGCGCCAGACAGTTGCGCCAGATAGGTGCACTAGAGAGGTGTGCCTGTCTAGTGCGCTAGACAGTTGCGCCTTGCGCCTGTACCGCCCCAGATCACGGCTCAGATCACTAGCTGTTGGGTTTGGCGCTCCATGGCTTTGGGACTAAGCCAAGGTTTGAGTTAATTAGTGATTAAAAGCTCAGCTACCACAACTCCATCCTACAAACCTGCAAAATTTGGGTGTCTACAGATGCCCCTCTTTGAGTGAGGTCAGAGGACGAGTGGAACAGAGACCGATGCTCAGGGTTGACAAAGACACCCCGCCTAAAGCCATAAGAAAGAGTTAGCTACTGGCAACTAGCCACTAGTCAGTGAACGTACTTGAAGTCTTGTCTTGCCTCCCTGAACGCCACAACCGAAGCCAACATCAGAGAAACCAATACAAATGACAAGCTGACAAGTTGACGGCCAAGCAGCTTCTAGAAGACATGATCAGTTATCACACTTATTGAGAAAAGCACCGGAGAAGACTCACGGTGCTTGCCGACCGAAAAGTGATTGGTTATGGAAGTCATTCGGGTAGTTTGGGCTATCAGCCCAAAAGGAAGGAAGGAACAAGAAAAGTGGGAATCCATCGGGCATCACAAGGATTGCCCAGGTAGTTCAGGATACCAGCCCAAAGGAAGGAGGAAGACAGTTTGCTTTGATTCTGTCCATTCGGAGCAGAATTCAAAGGCGAGGGAGGTGGCACAGAGATTCACCCTGATGGATTGAACCACAGATGGGAAAGAAGCACCAAGATTCGTCCGAATGGACCGAACCTTGGATGGGAAAGAGGCACCAGGATTCGTCTGATTGGACCGAACCTTGGATGGGAAAAGAGGCTCCAGGATTCGTCTGAATGGACCAAACCTTGGATGGGAAAGAGGCACTAGGATTCGTCCGAATGAACCGAACCTTGGATGGGAATGGAGGCACTAGGATTTGTTCGAATGGACCAAACCATGGATAGGAAAGATGCACCAGGATTCATCCGAATGGACCAAACCTTGGATGGGAAGGAGGCACCAAGAATCGTCCGAATGGATCAAACTTTGGATGGGAAAGGAGGCACCAGGATTCGTCCGAATGGACTGAACCTTGGATGGGAAAGGAGGCACCAAGATTCGTCTGAATGGACCGAACCTTGGATGGGAAAGAGGCACCAGGATTCCTCAGAATGGACCAAACCTTGGATGGGAAAGAGGCACCAGGATTCGTCTGAATGAACCGAACCTTGTATGGGAACACCTAGACTCCGGGCAAGTAGTCCAGACAAGATGAAAGAGGGAAGCCTCGAATCTGTCGGTTAGGATCGGAATTCATAGGCGAAAGGGGGCACAAGGATTTGTCCGAATGGACCAAACCTTGGATGGGAACTCCTAGACTCCAGGCAGGTAGTCCAGACAAGATGAAAAAGGGAAGCCTTGAATTCATCGGTTACGACCGAAAATCGAAGGCGAAAGGGGGCACCAAGATTTGTCCGAATGGACCAAACCTTGGATGGGAACATGTCGACTCCGGGCAGGTAGTCTAGACAAGATGAAAAAAGGAGGCCTTGAATCCGTCAGTTAGGATCGGAATTCAATGGCGAAAGGGGCAGTTTTGCCCTATCTGGCATAGAAGTTGTGAAGACTTCATTCGTCCAGGCTGGGGCAATAAAACGAGATACTCGACTATTATCTGGGTGGTCCCCATGCCAAGCCGATAGGCAGAAGAAAGTAGGATCCTGCACTAGTCATGCGCATGCTGTCGCGATGGTGGTTTCTGTTCCGCATCAACCATAAGCAATCAAACAAGCTGGCAGAAATGTTCTGATGAATTTTATTACTAGAGTCAATGAAGTGATAACATGTATTTGAGCTTGCAAAGAACCAGTAACATGACATAAATGTTAAGAATCTACGTCATCTCTAGATCTCTTGGAGCCCGTGGCTTTGGCAAAGAGCGTACGGCACGGGATGGCGCTGCAGATTGGCCAGACCTCTTCAACTTCAACTTCATACTCTGTTGTGCAACTCTTCCCCTCTATGACTGCAAGATCCTTCGATCGTATGGAGCCACTGAGCAGGTGAGAGAGCTCTTTAGTCATTGTATAAGTGCTCAGGGGGTATTCTTGGAACTGTGCTGGCATTTGCCCTTGAACAAAGGCATCTTGTTGGTAATTGTAACCATGCCGTCGGGGGTGGCCACAAATAGGTGATATGTGTGTCCAAAAGCGGCAAAGCCACGACAAAAAGAAAAGGGGAAAAAAAAAATGCAAAAATGCAGGAGTCGCCACCTAGTCTATTATGGAAGACGAGGAAAACCATAAACATGAAAAAAAATCATGCAAACAAATAAAAGGGGCTGCACAAACCAGAAATGCGGGTAAGGATCCCTGTTACGTACGAGGAAGGTGTTAGGCACCCTTGCACGCCCGATAAATCGGTCTTCTAATGATTTCTCTTTT
>JAMKQA010013731.1:0-10881 GCA_024699735.1 Posidonia australis
CTATGGATCTCTATTTATAGGGATCTAGGGATGGGTTATATAAGAGAAACAAAGGGTCTTGCAAACGAAAAGCCTCGAATATTCGTTGGCACATTCGTTTGCAAGGGTAACAGCCCGGAAGATGGAAGGTCAGCAGTCGGAGCTGGGCGCCTGCTTGGTGAGCCAGCTTGGTGCGCCCACCCAACTCACAAATGTCTGATTGGGGCTCTGGCTAATGGGTTTGGGGCTCGGTTCAAGGGCTGATCACATCTAAAGCAACATAAGGATACTTATCTCTGGGTCACCTCAAAATCGGGGTGTCTACACCCTCAACATAGTCCACATAAGAACGTCACTTGAAGCGAGACATGAATATATCACGCTTTAGCCAAACACTACAAAGTATGCCCATTGACATCCTAAGACTCAATGCTCGAACCACCTAAAGGACTCTAACTTTCTGGTTCTACCAACACCTAAACCTCAGCCTCAGTCTCATAATTGACTACCCAATGGTATCATACCTTGTAAATTTGCCAACACAATCGTAAAACCTCAGTCTCATGGTTCTAAATCTCAACCTCATTCCTCTTGGTCCTCTAATCTCATCCTCAACCCTCTTAGTTCCCAAACAAAAAAACAACAAAACATGCAAGTTATATATCGAAGACTAGACCCTATTCAAAAAATCCTTTTTGCCACAAACTAGAATCCATAAAACTTCAGAAGTCTAGACCCACACAAAAATCACCAATAAAACCACTAAACCATACTAATCTGGTTAGAATCTATAAAATGCATGAGTTGTACACGTTGGAGATATCCACGTGCCATAGGCGCCACCAAATTGTGCCCACATTGTGCATTTATGTTCCAAAGCATTCTACTCTACACACAGTAGATCCAAAGCACAGTTCCATACACTAGCAATCTTTAAAGAATGACTAGATATACATTCTCAAGGCACAAAATAAAACTTAAAGCTCATAGCAACAAATTCTCAACAACAATAGTATCAATAGCAATAGCATGAACTATAAACTCTCTTAATCAACACTTAGAAATAGAGCTACACAGAAATCTACTATTGAACTCCACATTTTAAAGACTTCATGCCTAATCACAAATGTTGATGCAATATATACAAATGTAAATCTAGAAGCCTACTTTACAACAAAACTAATTTCACATGAATCCCATCACTATAGATCAAGATATTCACAAAACAAGAAGGCAAGGTCGACTTGGGGAAGTAGGAATGAAGTGGAATTTTGTTGGAAAGATCTAAGCAAACGAGATAGCGTATGCATCCAAAACATTTGATGTTATATATCAAATTGAAGAACTAGAAGTCTACTTTAAAACAACTTTTACGAGAATCCAACATTCTAAGCTCAAGTTATACCCAAAACAAGACATAAAAGTCATTCTGAAAAATTGAGTTGTTGCAACTAATCTTCATCCAAACAATTAATTCATTCACTTGCATGCTATCAATTTACTTCTAGAGAGCTTAGGTTCGATTCAAAAACCAATCCACATCATGTGCATATGCAAAATCACAAAGTAAAGCTATATCTAAAGTCTTTAGTAGGGTGTGTACTTGGTGACATACACACACCTATACGTGGACCCAACTCTGTAGCAAGCCAATCGAGCTTCGTCGAAGCTTCGATCAAGCACTACCACTCCTCCCTTAGGTTGAGCTTTCTCTCCAAACTCTAGCCATGTTCTAGAAGCCCAACAAGACCATGAAATTCAGTACATGCAGAGGGGAAACGAAAGATCATCCTAGAAAACCCAAGCCAACTCACCATATTCCACTACAATTGCTACAATCCATCGAATGATCACAACCAGTGAGCTCCATGGCCACACAGGATCACCATGATGCCAGACAGACTGTGGATCGACACCGAACTCCTTCCCTTGCACATGCAAGGATTGACGCCCCCTTTTCTCTCTCTCTCTCTCTCCTCACCCCCCCTCGTATCCTCTTTTTCTGTTGTGATCTTCCCCCTATCTTTATCCTCTTTCCTCTTTTATTTGGTTGCTGCATCACAAGGGACAATTGTCCTTTAAGTAGCCCTCTAAAGTGCACTCAAGTTATGGCGCAAAGTGTAGGTGGAATAGGACTCTACATGCAATAGTTCACATGTAAGATATACACTTGCATTTCAAAAATTCATGGATTCCACTTGTTACAACACCGACACCCACTTGTTATATTACTCACAACACTTGCACACTGAAACACACAGGAGTAAGGAAACACACCCTCTCCAACTCGAGTTCGGTCTTGAACATGCATATTCCGAGCATGCATGTGTCAAACATGCAGGTACTGAACATGAGCAAAAAACAAACATGCAAAGTATGCAACCACGGATCATACAACTACTGAACATGCTTGCGCTGAACCTGGACGGAAAAAAACCAGTGCATGCAGCTATGAACCATTTTAGGTGTTGAACATGCATGTGTTGAACATATAAACACCAAACTTGACAAAGCACGCACGTAAAGAATGTTGTGACACCAAGTGCATGCACTCCACTTGTGCAAGAGTCTAATTATCATTAATCATATTCAAATCACTTCTCTAATAGTCATTAAGATCTAATTGAGTAAAGATCGTCAATTTTCTCAATCAACATTAAGATCCAAACATTCACATTGAATTTCATCATTGACCACAAATTATCGTCAAAGTCTTTATTCATAATTCTCTTTAATCAATCACATACATCAACATGATACCCCTAAGGATACTAACTACTATACTAAGATTGCTATCGATTGACCCAAAAAATACACCAAAACACACGAGACAATGTGTAATGCCCTGTGTGCTACATAACAATACCAATATTACCTAAATATTTAATTAAAGCTAAATTAATTAATATTAGCAAATAAATAAATCCAACTACCTACCTAGAACCTGTGTGTGGCTAACTGGCTCCAAAATTTGCACCAGAATTAAACTACGCTTCCAACTATGTACTGGGAACAAAAACACAATAAAATCATGCATAAGTGACACCATTGTCACCCAATACATGCCCCCAAAACTGAAACCAAATAAAACCCTAAGGAACTATAAAAGGCATGAAGAAACACTAGTGCTGAAAAGCCAAACACACGATCCGAAAATCCACTTGACAAATCATGTCTTTTCAAAGCTTTCTTATCATTTTTCTTGAAATTTCATGTGCCTTTGCAAATCACTTTTCATGCATTTTCAGAAACAAATCTCAACTAGATCTAACTCAAAACATGAGTCAATTCTCAATTCAAATCACAATCAAACCATGATTAGAAACTAACTCAAGTCACAAGTCACAACATAGCTAGAATCTGGCTAAAACCTTAAGCCAAACGACAGCTTGATTCTAGCTCAAAAACCACACATACTATTCGAACAAAACTTGTCGTATCACCCTGGCTACAAGCAGTCGGCAAGGCTCCAACTCCAACCCCACTACACTGCTGCGATGAATTACCCCATGTAGGAATTCAATTGCCCCGATTACAACTTCACAATACCACATGGGAAACATGCACGAGGTGCGTCCTCATGACGCCCTTTGGTGCCTATGCACCGAGGAACTCCGACCCTTGACCTGACCAGTACCAGCACTAAGGGTAGTCCAGGTCTACCAATATCCTGGGTCTGTAGTACCACAATTCACAATCATGAGGCTCACTCCTCAGACCAAACTTGGCAACCACGACTTTGGATGCGTTCTCGACTACTTAGAGGTCTCAATACCCCTTTGTCGATACAGTCTGTCGGCTCACATGGTTCCTACAAAACCTCAGAAAACCTTTTAAAACCTTTTTCAAAACTTAATCATCATCAAGCCATTTTCCAAGCATTTCATAATCATTTTTATTCATTTATTACCATAGAATAACTGAAACAACCAAATACTGTCTACTAGAATTTTACATTGCATGTCGACTACTTGTGCCAGATGCTCATGCAACTCGCTCACACCACAACTCCGCACGACATCCTCACATCACACACTCGGGTTGGTAGGTCGCACATACCGGTCGTGCTACAGTTTTTACAGAAAAACCAGAGAAACATAGATGCCAGAAACTCAACTAGAAATTGGTGAAAACACATCGATAAACCATAGAAAAATCACAAGTTCACTACCACACATCCAGAGCATATAGATATACATATTTGCTACGATTTACACTAAATCAGGAAACGGAAAGAAGGGGTAGAGAAGCATACATGCTCAAGTTCACTGGCGATTCCTCTTCCTTTGACGAGCTATTTCGGTGAGCTCTCCCCGACGATACAAGCCTTTGCCTCCGGTGATGACACTCCTCCAGCGACTCACCTCTAGCGGCCAAACTCTGGCGAGCACCCTCTCTCTCCCCTCACCTCTCTTCTCTCGCTACTCTTTCCTCTCTCCCTCACTCCACTCGTTGGATGGCAACATAGGGGAGGAGGTCTCGACTCTTTTATTGTAATGACCTACGTCACTACCAACACAAATACATTAGCATAAATAATTTCAACAATAATTAAATACTAAATTACAAGAAATTAAAGACTAATTTGAAAGCATTTAACAACCATGTATGTGCGGCTATGAGACTCAGACTATATGTACTAGACTTATCGAAAGCTACTAGCCTACACTTGCAACCTAAAAATCACACAAAGCACGTGTAAGTGATCAGAAAGCCACCCAGCACACATCCCATGAAAAACTCAAAAAATAAAACCAAGTTTTCTCTTTTAAATCATTTTTGAAATCATTTTTACCAAATCCACTAAGTCTAAAAACACGGGTCCTACCAACCAAAACCACAAAGTCTCAACTCTAGAACTTTCTACATTTCTTCTGAAGTCAACCACATGGGAAAATCATCCATATAGGAAAACCAGGTCCTATTGGCCAAAACTTCAAGCACGGGCCATATTGGCCAAAAACCACAACCACACTGAATCGTGTTGCTCGGCGTCAGGCAACTAACCCTGGCCACAAGCAGCTACTGAGGTGCACTACACTGCCACGGACTCGTCATCTTGTGAGGAGTGATTCCGTCTTAAGGTCCTCCTACCTAGAGAACCCTCACAAAGCTAGCCCCACCTGGGAAGGTTGTCTTGTCAATCAAGACACTACCAACAACGGGGCACGTGCAAGTTACTACCTTGGCCAACACTATAGGGTCTGCCTCATTGGCGTCCTCCACACGGTACCCAGACCATGGGAGTGTCATACCTCCACACCTACCTGTACCTCAAGCCTTAGTGTCCAGTGACAACTAGAGTATCATACCTCCAAGCTTAGTCAACACCTCAACCTGCAGATCTCAACCTCGACCTCATGAACAACAGTCGAGGAGTCTCATACCTTCAAGACCTAACGAACACTCATCTACAGTATCTTAGTCCCTGACCTCAACCTTGGTGATGTGCCTGACTACCCAAGAGTGTCGTCACATTCCCTAGTTGAAGCAACACGGCCCATGGTATCTTGTCCACTCATAGAAACCAAAGAAATTTCTTTTCAAACCATTTTATGTCCTTCAAAAATCCACAAAAATCGATGCACCAAGTGTCCACAATAGACCACCATTGATGGCTCACAATCCACCTCAATATGGGTAAAACAAACCAATCTAGTAAAACCATTGAAAATACATTTACAATTTAAACTTGGGTATCATTCAGCATATCGAAATGGAATGATCGACCAAACCTGAGCTCAGAGCACCAGATTGGCAAATCGAAATCCACACGGTTATCCAAAATTCCCTGATTCGGTAGATTGAAAACGTCCGATCGACCGAACAGGTAAACTATCAACACCCAAGACTCCTAGAATGGCAGATTGAATGAATTCAATCGACTAAACCAGGGATCATGGGGACAATTCTGAAGCAAAATCGACATACCAGCTAAAAACGACATTTCAATTTCTGCGATTTTTGAAAAACGACCCAAGGCCTAGCCTACTCGATCACCCAAGTGGGAGTGAGGGGCGGACCTACCAAACAAAATTCACAAATCACAAATAAAACACGGGATGTAAATGCATGAGTTTGCTCCAAATCCACACAAACAAAACCATGATCCATGCATTATAGCTCAAGATATCAATTCACAAAACAAGAAGGGTTAAAAACGACCCAAACACACCAACCACATTAAATGGCCATAATTACCTCATAAATCACCATAAATTCACAATAAATTCATGAACACATTAATTCACCTAGATTTCTTGCATTCTAGGCATCTTCTACATTTTTCATGCAATTCTATACAAATTGTGAGGTGTGTACCTCACAACGATTATCGATGATCTTTCAACCAACCACGCATTCTCCAACAATCTCCCTGACCTCCAACCTTCCTCAACTTCTCCTCGAGCTCACTCGACACGAAGGAAGAAGTCCGAAGTCCTCTGGCCAGTCGGACACAACCACACCACCTCTACTTCTCTCCCTCACTCTTTGTCTCTATCTCTCCCACTCACTCGCGCCAGGTGGGGAAAGGAGAAGGGGGAGATGGAGGAGGAAGGGGAAGTGTGGAGGAGAAGGGTGAGAGCAAAGGGGAGGTGTGCGCAAGAAGAAGAAGAGTTGTGTCGGAGAAGTGCCCATCTCTCCTCTTTTTAAACGCGCGGGAAAGGTTAGATACGCACACGTCTAACCACCGAACGCATGTACCTACGCAACCACACGTCCCTAGCCCAACCACCGGCCACAAAACATGAGACCAACCACACACACACCTGCACGTTCATGCACATAGGAGCACTGGCACAGTGCCTTCACTAAAGGACAAGGCACAAAATAGGCCAAACAGTGGGACCCAAGCACAAAACCACAAAATTACTGAAATAGCCTTGCACTAGTAACACCCGTCCATTATAAAATTCATTCAAATGTATAATTACAATAAAAATAAATTTTCAGGTGTTACATTTATAGAGCTCCCGCCACCGATAGCTTTAGGTCTTCCAATGGCGCTACCGACAAGGCGACGACAAGGTAAGGTGCTGGCAGGGCAGTGGTGACAGTGCAAAACGTGGGACAGTGTGTCAGGCGATGTTTACTATATTTCTACTGGGGGTTACTGTATTTAGATCTGCGTGTGAGCAATCCGCATCGGTATTACCCACTAATCATTCACGCCTATAGTTCTTGCTTAGAAGATTTGTTGAATCTTGTGCCTACTGTAGTCGCCTACACAGTGTGCCTAACCTATTATGAACAGAGCCAAAGAGACACCATGAACCAAACTAGATAAATAAACACACAGTTATCAAGGTCTCCAATGACATCAAGTCCCAGTTTATCCAGTTTACATAACAAATTCTCAATTACAAAGGTATATCATTTCTAGACTTCTAGATACAATCCTGTAGTCTACCCTAGATATTACACACTTATTCCTTCCTAAGTTCATTGATGTTACATCCTACCCTCTTGAAGAAATTCCGTCTTTAAAATTACATCTAGACGAACAGGTAGGGGTACTATGAATGGATGTCATCCTCTCGTTCCAAAGTTGCCTCCTTAACACCATAGCATCACCACCGCACAAGAACTAGTAGAATAATCTTGTTCCACAAAATCCACTCCTTCTGGTTAAGGAACTGGATGGCATCCTCGACGAAGGACAAACTTCCTGTAACTCCTTATGCTGAATTGGGATCACTGAGATGTAACTGTAGACACTCTGATTTTGTGGTCATTTGTCAATGGACTCCTCTAGAAGAATATGATCTGGCTACTTAAGAAGGCTCTCACACACCTCAAAACCTACCCAAAATCCACTCCCAAGTACCTAAGTCAATCCTTGGTCCAAATAATCAAATTGTGATCAAAGAACCATGGAAGCAAATCTCATGTTGTAGTGGGTGTGGGAGACAAGCACATGATTCCAACACAGGTTCCTAGTGTGGGTATCCAGCATATGCCCTAGCCTAGTTTCTGCTGTAAGGGATAAACTTGTCTTACCACTTGTTGACGTTGATTTCAAGGCCCATCATTGGCTCCTATGGATCTGAGGTTGTTATTTGATGTCTTTGGACCATCATGCCCCCTTCCATACACACAAAATCCAATCCAATCCTTTAAAACTATTCCAAGCCTCTTATCTTGCACCCTTTTGCCATCCAATGGCTATTACATAACAACCACACCTATAAAACACCGACAGAACTGCCAATGATGTTCTCTTCAGGCTTCTCACACTAGTTTCCCCTAGATCCCTGATTTTAGGTCCTCTCATTTGGATTCTAACCTTCCTTTCTTCTACAGATTCTGTTTCCTTCGTCTTGCTTCTTCCCTTCTTCTTCTTCTTTCTTCAAGCTTCTCTTCTGACCTAAGTGTTGAGCATTGGAGAGTGTGAGAATTCCTCTTTGTTGCATTTGTTATTGTAATGCCTCCATTCTCTTCTAGTTGATTGCCATTGTAGAGACTCCGATTTTGCAGTCACTAGGCAGCAGGCTCCTCTGGAAAGTTGCTCTAGTTGCGACCACCAAACCTAAACCCTAACTTCACTAAAACCCTAAACCCACAAACTTACTCAAGCCTACACAAGCCCAGTCACGCCCACATAAGCCCACTCTGACCTAATCAAAAATTAAAACCAAACTAAACTCATTTAAAACATTTAAAATCCAAATTAATCAAATTAAAACCCTAATCAAAAATCAAAACCAAACAAAACTCATTCAAAACATTTAAAATCCAAATTAATCAAATAAAAACCCCAATTAAAGCCAAAGTTAAATAAAATCCACTTAAATTCCAAATTAATTAAGTAAAAGTCCTAATTAAAACCAAAATCAAATAAAATCCACTTAAAATCCAAATTTAATCAAATGAAAACCCTAATTAAAATCAAAATTAAATAAAATCCATTTAAACCATTTAAAATCCAAGTTAATTAAGTGAAAACCCTAATCCAAGTTAATTAAGTGAAAAACCCTAATTAAAACCATAATCAAGTAAAACCCAATAAAATCCAGTAAAAATTAAATCTAATTAAAAAGAAACCCTAATCCAAATAAAAATCAAGCAAAAAACCATTGAAATCAAAATCTAAGTCAAAACCCTAATAAAAACTAATTAAACCAAAATTTAAACTAAATCTCTAATTAAATCAAGTAAAAAACTAATTAAATCTAAATTAAAACCCAAACACAAAACTTTAATCCATTTAAATTTAGAAAAACTCTAAAATAATAAAACCCTAGAAACCCTAATTTAAAATCAATTAATTAAATCACAAAAATCCTAAAAAACCCTAAAATAATAAAACCTTAAAAACCTTAATCTAAAATCAACTAATTAAATCACAAAAAACCTAAAATAATTAAAATCCTAAAAACTCTAATTTAAAATCAATTAATTAAACCTTAAATCACAAAATCAAAAATTTAATTAAAATCACAAAACCTAATTAAAAACCTAAATCTAAAACCCAAAATCCCTTAAAAATTCTTAAAAACAAAAACCTAAAAAAAGCTAAAATCAAAAGCCCAAGTATAGGCCCAAATTCAGCCTAATATACCCCGTTCATCTTCATCAACCAGAACTTAGGCATACCAGAAAAATAATTCCGGCAAGCCTTCACCGCTGGCAATAGCCCGAGTTTTCCGACGAGATCTTTAGCGTCAAATCCCAATCAACAACTGTCCCTCCTCGATCTCCCGTGATCTCCGGTCTTTCCTCCTCCAGCACGCACTTGATCCAACGGTGCTGATCCCCTGAGGAAGAGGATCAACGACGTAGAGAGGCTTGGTCGAAGTTTAAAAGGTTCATCGTCGACAGACACTGCTGGCCTTCCAGTGCTTCAGTCCACAGAGACAAATCCCCCAACACCTTTTCCAACCCACTGGCAGCCTCAGAACCCCCCTGAACCATTGCAGCCAGAGTAGCCACCAGAGAAGCACTGTCGTCGATCCTCGTTGGGGGGACAACCCAGCCTTCATCCAGGTAACCTTCCCCTCTCTTAACTCTAGCATTTGTTTTTTCTTAGTTTTTGTCAAGCGTCAGAACCTATTGGATAGCACTTTGCCAGAGACCGCTGCCCCTGAACCGTCTCCTTCCCCTCCGGTGGTGGGTTCACCACCACCGACGAGGCTGCGAGCTTTATGGGTCCTTGCGAGGCCTCATGGGTCTTCCTTCCTCTCTCCCTCCTTCCTCCTCTCTCCATGGGTCCCCTTCAATCGAGAAGGGATCCTCTAGCCTCCTACGGCCAGGAACGTCGTCGCCGTCGCTCTGCAACTACCGAACCTCGTTGTGGAATCAACCAGGGACCTCTAGACGCTCCCGCTTCGCATCTCCATGCCAGGAAGCTGTGCTGCATTGTCACGAACCTCACCAAGCCACCGCATCGTTGTTCTAGAGCCTGGAGCGCCGCCCGTACCTCCATCGTCATCGTCTCCATCGTAGGGGATGGGAGGAACACTCCAGACCTTTCTGGTCCACGCCAACACCACCAGGAGTCTCCTCATGCCGCCCCGGTGCTCTTCCGACCTGTGCCTCAGCCTTGCTGTCTTTGGAACGCCACCAACTCCTGTTGTCATCATCTTCTCCAATGTCGACAACTCCTTGCAAAAGCTAGAGATGGGGGGAGAGCCTCAGGCTGCCCTAGCCCTATCCAATACTCCGGAGAGCTCCACCGCGTCGCCCTCAAGCTTCCCCGACTGTTGCCCGCCTTCCTCCGCCGTTGTGCCACAATCGAAGACCCGCCGGAGTCCTTGCTGGAGATCGGGTGTCAGTGAACTTTGAAGAGAAGTTTTTTAGATTAAGTCTTGTAGTTTTAGGTTTTTACTTTTAGGCCCTTAGATCCTTACATATAGGTCCTGTGTTTTTATGTTTAAGCCCTTGTAGTTTTAAATAACTTTT
>JAMKQA010013732.1:0-22459 GCA_024699735.1 Posidonia australis
GAAACTGGTAGTCACAGCTTAGAACCTAGAATATATTGCATTGTTATTAGACGTAGCCAGCAGTCCACTAGCATGGCACTCAAATGCTTAGGTTTTACAAATGCTACCTGCTTTAATATCAGTTAGCACTATGTTTTCTTATTTACAGTAAGAAACTAAGATAATCCAGCATTATGAAATACCACAAGGTAAATGTCTAACAATGTGCTAGTGACAATAAGGAATTTCTGGCAGAAAATTTTAATTTTTTTTTATTTTTTTTATAACTTGCGAGGACTTAGCGAGGACATTTTCCTCGCTAAGTCCTCGCCATTATTTATTTTTTAAATTTTTGCGAGAACATGGCGTGGACATTATGAGGAAATTGCGACTAATAGCGAGGAAATTGCGACTAATAGCGAGGACATTGCAAGGACTTTCTATCCTCGCCAAGTCCTCGCAAAATTTCTTACGAAGATTTCGCTAGGAAATTTACTCGTAACTGAAATTTAACGATGATGTATTTTGTGAGGACTTATTGTCCTCGCAAAGGTCATTAGCGAGGAAACCGCGAGGACATTGGGAGGACTTAGCGAGGACATCTTTCTTCGCGATTTCCTGTTTTTCTAGTAGTGTGGGGTTAAATCTTTTCCTTTTTAAGGAATCATGTTAAGAATTGTACATGAAGCTAAAAGTATTTCACTCCACCAATATTTTGTCAATCCTTAAGTTATTAACATAGAATTTATCATGTTGGTTAAAGTTGTATTTTTTCTTTCAGTCATGCCTTTAGATTGAGGTGAATATGGTGAAGTTAATTAATGTATTAAGCTAAATTCTTTATAATATTTTTGAACCTCAGTTGAAGTATATTCTCTTATTCTATCTGATCTTACTTTCTTTATTAATTTTCCAGTTTATTTTTCAACCATAGCTCTGTAAATTAAGAATTTTTCCATAACTTCGTCTTTATGATTCATAAGATGCATATTACAATATCAAGAAAAAGTGTCTATAAAAGTTATAAAGTCTCTTTTACCTCCTTTAGTTAATTTACCATTCATTTCACATATATCTATGTAAATTAATTCTAATAACTCAATCTCTCTATGTTGAACTGATTTAAATGGTTTTCTATGCTTAGCTTCAACATGTTAAGTTTCTACTCATGCAATCTTTATTAACGTGTCCTAATCTTAAATGTCACATATCATATGCTTCAGTAGAGCACAGTAGGAGGAATTTTATTTATAATAGAAGTTTTAACATTAAATCTAAACAAACCCTCAAATATATATTCTTTTCCAACAAAGGAATCAAACAAACTAATAACAACACAACTAGACTCAAAAACAACTTTATAATAACTTAGAACTAACAAAGACATGCTAACAAGGTTCTTCTAATGTCTGAGGCATGCAATACATTATGTGAGGATAGGATATTCTTAGAAGTTAATTTTAAATCAATTCTGTTGAAAAATGGTATTATATATTTTGATGATAACAATGTGGACTCTATAAATATTTTCAAATTGTGTAAGAATAATCTCAAGGGCAGGCATGAAGAAGCAAGACAAGGCCTACAAGACAAGTCATGCAAGACACAAGCCAAACTCCAAAAGAAAAAGACTAGAAGAAATGAAGAAAGGCGAATAAAGGACTCAAGGGGCAATGTTGTCATTCACATACATTGATGTAATTTTATCTTTCCTTGATGTAATTCCTCGAATGTAATAATCTCCCATCATAAGTCATCATCCTAGAAAAATAGGAAAATCCGATAGAATACCCTTAAAAAGATGGAAAGAAAAAGGTCTGAGTTGAGCCCAAAAACGACATACCGAAATCTTTCGACATATCGAAAAACATAAGATTAGGGTTTACTGGCAACTGTTTCTGAACGGGTGGTGCAAAATAGTTTTTGGTCAACCAAATTATTTCGGTATATCGAATTGCTTGACCGTTGCAGATTTCTGTCGACCGAAGAATTTCGATGTACCGAATCTTCTGTCAGTTGGCAAAAGATTTTTTACTTGTTAGAGACACTTAGAGCTGAGCTTAACAATATAAATCTTGACCTCATGACACCTTAGAACATACAACAAGCATTCGCAGCTATCATACTTCTAGTATTCCATGTCTTGAGCTAAATCCTATCTTTTGCATCCTCCCTAATCATTGTGAGCTAGTGTTGAGAGATTATAAGCGTTTGTAAGAGCTACTGTTGTAATCAAGGTTCATTAAGTTCTTCTCCGGGTAGGAGAAGGGATCGCCGGTTGTGGCACAAGTAAGGTAATTGTTACTTGTAACTTGTTTGATATTAAGTAAAAAAGGGAAAATCTCAAGTGAGGAACTTGAGGAGTGGACTAGGCCGAGGTTAGCCAAACCACTATAAATCTTTGAGCACTTGTTTTCCTTTATTGTGTGATTGCTTCTTCTTGCTTTTTATTATTTGCTTATAGAAAGTTAAAATTAAACTAAAACTTAAAGATTCTCTATTCACCCCCTCTAGAGAAGCCTAAGTATCCTACAATTGGTATCAGAGTGGGTTATCTAGATACAGACTAATCGTCTACTAAATCGCTTCATCCTCATCCTATAACATTGTAGAAGGTCAAAGCATAAATAGGCCTCCCTTTTTTGATGGAGTAAATTATAGCTATTGGAAGTGTAGAATGATAATCTATTTAAAATCTATTATTTTTGAATTATGGAATGTAGTTGTAAATGGATTCACCTTAAGTTCTCAATTTTATAGAGAATGGAGCAACGAAGAAAAAATCCTAACTCAACTATATGCAAAAGGGACTAAATATTTTGTTTTGTATGGTAAATCAAAAACAATTCAATAGAATTTCTAATTGTAAATCCTCACATGAAGCATGGCATGTCCTACAAGTCACTCATTAAGGCACCAATCAAGTAAAAGAAACCAAAATAAACATGTTAGTACACAAAAATAAATTGTTCAAAATGAACCAAAATGAAACCATAGGTGAAATGTTCACTAGATTCAGTGAAATAACCAACACCCTACAATCTCTAGGTAAAGAATTCTCTCAAAGTGAGCTTGTAAGGAAAATCTTTAGGTCTTTTACTCCCGATTGGGAAAGGAAAACCACTGCTATTGAGGAGGCTAAGGATCTTTCTAACTATTCCCTTGAGGATCTAATTGGTAACCTGACATCTTATGAAGTTCAAATGAAAGAAAAAGAAATGAAAAATCAATAGCCTTAAAAACCACCACTGATTTAGATGAATCTGATAGTGAAGAAGATGAAGATATGGCTATGCTAACTAGAAATTTTAAAAAATTTATAAAAAAGGGAAATTTCAAAAGAAAAGAAACACTACTAAAACACCTCTTTACTTCAAATGTAATAAACCGAGACATATTAAAAAGGATTGTCCCTTACTTAAAACTAGAACATTTAAAAAGGATAAAAAAGAATAAAAAGAAGGCTCTTCAAGCTAATTGGAATGAAAGTGACTCATCCTCAGATGAAGAATCTTCTTCAGATGGGGAAAGAGCTAACATGTGCTTCATGGTCCTAGAGGAGGCATATGACTTGTCTCAAGCTAATGAAGATTGTTCTATGGATGAACAAATTGAAGGATGCAATGAACTATATCAAAAATACATGACTTTGAAATCCAAATACAAAGAATCAAATTTGACCATCACATCACTCACTAGTCAAAATGAATCATTAATAAATGAAGGAAAAATACTTCTTGATGAAAATCAAAAACAAGAGAATAAAAATAGAACATGTAATATAAAATTAAGAAGCTAGAAAATGACATCACATCATTAAAAAATAAGGGTAATGATTTACTAACAACCATTACTAAATTCACCAAGGAAAGGAGAACCTAGATAAAATCCTCTCTTATCAAAAACCATTCTTAAATAAACATGTAATTGGTTTTTCTAAGTTTCAAGAAATTCCATATGAGAATGGGTTTGTAAGAGCAATGTCAAATGAAAAATATGTGTTTGTGGTGCAAAAAAAGAGGACCCCAAAAGGGAATTATTGGGTTCAAAAAACTAACAAACCAGGACCCAAAATGATGTGGGTACCAAAATCATCTCTTCCTTCTTGTAATGCAGGATGAAATCCAAATGAACCCTTGATAGCGGATGCTCACAGCATATGACCGGAGAACATGATCTATTATGCTCCTATACTACCAAGGAAGATGGATCGGTGACATTGGGGGATAATGCAAAAGGGAAAATTATCGGAATCGGCCATGTCGGTAATTCTGATAAACCCTCTATTTAAAATGTCTTGCTTGTAGATGGATTAAAACACAATCTCCAAAGTATTAGTCAATTATGTGATAAAGGATATAAGGTTATCTTTGACAAAAAGGAATGTCTCATAATTGATTCTACCACAAGTAAAGTATTATTTGTCGAAGCTAGGAAAAATAATGTATATAAAATAAATGTATCCTTTGAATCTAGGTTATGCATTGCATCTACAAATGATGAAAAATGGCTTTGGCATAAACGACTTGGTCATGCTAGCATGAGTCAATTATCCAAAATTTCTAAAAATGAAAATGTTGTTGGTCTACCAAAATTAGATTTTCAAAAATATAAACTATGTGTAGACACCCCGATTTTGAGGTGGCTCACAGATAAACACTCTGAAGATGTTGCTTTGGATGCAGTAAGTCCAACTACTTTCGAATCCTATTTAACATTTTAACCAGCCAAAGATCATTGCACAAACCGACCACAAGCCTGTAGCAAAACCATGGCCCAATTAGCAATTCAGGCAGCTAGTGGAGAGCACTAATGTGGAGCATTAGATTGGAGCACCAAGCTGGCGCACAGTCACTTTCCAGGGTGATGGCTTTCCATCTTCTATGCTTGTAGCCCTCGCCACCGGATATTCCTTGCGAATCTACGCAAGACTCTTTGTTTGCGTGGCTGTCTGCATCCCATTGGAGTTACCCTTGTGAGACTCTATAAAAAGACCTTCATTGGCAACCATTTAGCTCTCTTGGTTAAGTCACCTATCTACTCCCAGCAACTCACTCTCGTTTCTAGAGGATACCCTTACATTCAAGAGCATTCTCAACTCAACCAAAGCAACAAGGAAGTGTTATCTTGAGCCTTCAAGGAAGAAACATCTTGGGCAAGGTAAGATCCTTGCTCCTCTTTTTACTTATCCTTTATTTTAAGCTCTTGGTATTACACTATATAAAGCACGCAATGCACTGAACATATGGTCTGTTAATAATCTATTTTCGTGTTGTTTTTATGATAAGATGATTTCTCCTACATGTATATCCACAATGCTTCTGTGCCATGTTAAATTCTGCATCATGTAATCTTTGTTTTTACATATTGAATCTAGATTCATGCAAATGCTTGCTGTGAAATGAACTGCAAATACACTCTTTACATATTTACCATCTTTATATGATTGTTAGGTTCATTAATTCATTGCATACTCCTTAGAGTCTACTAAGCAGTAGCTTCGGCCCATTAACCCATGAACTTGCATGATTAAAAAATAAATGATAAAAAGACTTTCTATGTTTGTTTTTTCTCATGGTTCAGTTCTCTACCATTTAAATAATCGATCTGGTTAAGATTAATAACATTTCATCACTAGCAGCTGGACCAGAATCTGAAATCAGACTGCTATCTGATTCAGATTTTCTGGAGTGCACCACACTGGCTCACCAATGTGGCGCACCAGGGTGGCGCACCTCACCAGAGCACCATTCTGGCGCACCCTCCTGGTGCACCAATTTGGTCAGAGAGCAAATCATCATCTTTACATCATGATCTGCATGCTTTTCCAGATGTTTTTGCCTTTGATTTTTATGATGTATATTCTCTGATATGTCATGACTTTGCATGCATGATCTCAGTCTTGGATAGCACTGTTTTTAGGACTTTTTGCATCTCGCATGTTCAGCCTGTTGCTGAAATCTAGTGAACTGATTGCCCCATGAACTCTTGTTTGGGAGGTTCTCATGCAACAGTCCATGATTCAGATATGGATAGCATGGCTGGATCTTGTTGTTTTTACTTAGCATAAGGATGGTGTGGTCTTGTGTGAGGCATACAGCCCTTGAGCACAAGACCCATATTATGTTTTCACGCTTAGATTTCGATAGATGCTCATGTTGCTTTTTTTTTCTGATGAGTCTGCAAGTTTACAAGATTTTTATATTGCATGGCATTCTAGTTTACTGTCGGGTCCATGATTTTCTGTGGCACACTTTCTTGGCATCAGTAGAGCACATAGGTGGTGCACCAGACTAGAGCACCAGTCTAGCGCACTACACAGGCACACCTGCCTGTGTTCTGTCGCACACAGTAGCTTTTGGCATGGCATTTAGCATGTTTCCTGTTTGGATTTGCCTTTGGTTTTCTCTAGGTGTCTTCCTAGGCATATTAGGATGACTCCACTCTGTTTTCAGCCATTTTTATGCATAATAGCTCATATTTTGCATATAGTAAAGCGAGGATGAAAGTCACTCGGTATTTTTAGATCTTTGATCATATCTGTGCAACATCCTTGCACCGGTGCTTGACCCACCACACGGGTGACCTTTCTGAGCCTTAGGACACACCCTACAACCCAGGCACCCATGTTTAGCATAAGGCACCACTTGCATGTAGCATTGCATGGCATATTGCCCTTGGGCGTACAGAAAAAGGCTAAAAAGCCAACATTTCATATAAGTAAATGAGATACCCATTAAAAGACCGATTTTTCGGGCGCACGAGGGTGCCTAATACTATCCTCGTGCGTAACAGGGATCTTTGCCCATTTCTGGTTCATGATTGACCTTTTCCATTGGTTTTATTGCATGATTTTATTATTTTAGAACGGTTTTCCTCGTCTCCCATTTTAAATAGACTAGGTGGCAACTCCTGCATTTTTATCATTTGCTTTCCATTGTTTTGCCGTGACTTTGCCGATCCTCGTGCATTTGGCCTTTTGCGCCAAGCATGAGGCTGTCGCCGGCATGGTTACAGGAACTGGCGACTCCACTGGGGAATAACCAGATCTCGGCTTTTGTTTTGGGTTTTTCGTTTACTTTGGCTTTTCTCCTTGCTTGCTTATTTCCATGCTTTGCTTTGTTGTCCCCTTTGTAGCATAAGTTGTATCTTCTTTTCATTTTATGCATGCCTTTTGTATGATGGATGTTTTCATTTTACGCATTTGCTATGCCACCACTTTCTGCACATAATATGCACATGTCTTTTGTATGTTGATTGATGTTTCCTTTGCACGTTTTCTTTCCTTCTTGTATATGCCATGTCTAGGAGATTAGAGACATGTTTGCTCTTCTCCTTTTGGTTAATAAAAGCATAAAAACCAAAATCAATAAATTGGACACAAACTAGTGACAAATCGCAAACTTTCCCCAGTGGTTTAATAAATTTTCAAGTAAAAGACTTAAAGCATACTTTGCATCCATCATATAGGGCATGCATATTCTCATCTATTGAGTCCACCTATATACTTGGTGAAGGACATTTCTCGGTTTTCTCATTCTATGGCTTTGGCGTGGGATGAAATACCGGTATGTCCCCCCTTGTCCGGGGTCGTGTCGGTGTTAGTAGAGGGTACAACCTACTGCTTTGGCAGAGGACAAGACCCCAAACGCACCACTCGTTCACTGCCTAAGCTTTGGCTGGAATTTAGAACAGGGATCTTCATCTTTCTAACCTTGAGTCGGAGACCTATTTACCCCTGTGTGAACTCGGAGTAGATGGCTTGGTAGGACACCCCAAGATTGTAAGAGAGCGCATACAAGAAGCATTCATGCATTTGCATCTCATACCACCATAAACATTGCATCATTTCTAACTTGTTTGTTTTTGTGCATAGAATACTTGTCAGTGTGCGAGTTTCCTTTCGCTGACACCCAGTGCGACCACATTCTCGACCACGTCTCCCGAGGTATCCATCACATTCGACGATAGCTCATCCTAGGATCCATCCTCTCATTCCCAACCGTAGTTCAATCCGTACCCGCTTGCGATCTGCTATGGCCCAGCATGCCAGCGAGCCCCTTTCCTCTACTGTTCAGGAGGAGGTCTCCGTTTCGGTGTACCCTTCCTTTGTTTCTGCCCTTATTGTCACTGCTGCCTCTGCTTTTGCCTTAGCGTCTGGAGGAACTCCGCCATCCCAGCATCGTGTCCCTGTGGCTACCCCGCCTTTAAGGCCACAAGCTTGGTCTTTTGGTGCTTTTGGGGGCTCAACGGTTGAGTCTGTTCCTGTGACCCTTCCCCTGGGTTCTTTTGTTGTTCCTCCCCAAGGCTATGTGTTTACCAGCCCTTTTCTGACTGTGGCTGTCTCTGTAGTAGCCTCCCCCCAGTTTGGACAACTGGGATCTCAACTTCCTGTTTCTTCTCCTGCTTTGCCTCTGTCCGTTGGAGCCATCGGCGACGATCCCATGACCGCGTAGCTGCAACACATGTCGGACCTCACCCAGCAGTTGCAAGGATTGGCACTGGCGCTCCAGCCCTTCTCAGCTTTGTCTTTTCTGACTCCCGAGTTGCCTTCGCAACCGGCTTTAGGATCACAGTTTGCAACCATTGCACCACCCCCACAGTCGTTGCCATCCCTCGTCTCTCCAGCGATAGTGGTGTCGACATTGTCTTTTGCAACACCGCCACAACATGCATCTCTACTATCTGGTGGTCAGCCATCTCGGCTGACGGGAGCACACGCCATGAGCATTGTACCCGAGGCCGTTCCGGTCCAACAACTCTTGCTCCCGCATTCTGTACCTACAGTAGCACCACCCCCTGCCTTATCATCACCTTTATACCAGACACAAGCCTCATCTTTTATCCCACAGCACACAACACCTGTGCACAGGTACACTGGCCATCCTGCCGTAGCACCAAACGACGGAATGGTGGATCCGGAGGAGCCCTTAGGGGCGACCTATATAGTGTACGTGGCACCCGCCTCAGCTGCACAATCTACGACTGCAGTAGCTCCAAACGCTCTCCTTGCGAGGGTGAATGATTTGGAGCGCACAATCCAACAAGTGCAAGGCAGGGACCGCTGGTCCTACCAATTCCGGGACCTCTGTTATTTTCCAGAGGCGACTCTCCCATCGAACTTCCAAATCCTGGAATTCGACAAATACAATGGTAGAGGTTGCCCAATCTCCCACCTCAAGGCCAATTTCGGAGACCTCGCCCAGCTCCAAGCTGACGAGAGATTGCTCATCTGCTTGTTCCAGAAGAGTCTCATGGGGCCCGCGTTGAAGTGGTTCACTTCCCTCGACATGGCCATTGTAACCATGCCGGCGACAGCCTCGAGGATTTTGACGCGAAAGGCCAAAATACATGAGGGACGACAAAGTCATGGCAAAAATAATAAAGATAAATATGCAAATGCAGGAGTCGCCACCTAGTCTATTAAAATGGAAGACGAGGATAACCATATAAAACATGCAAATCATGCAATGAAAAAGCAGGACATAAACCAGAAATGGGTAAGGATCCCTGTTACGCACGAGGAAGGTATTAGGCACCCTCGTATGCCCGATAAATCGGTCTTCTATTGGTTTCTCATTTGCTTATGGAATGTCGGCTTTCTCAGCCTTTACTGTACGCCCGAGGGTGATATGCCATGCCGTGCTAGGTGTCTTATGCTAAAAAAGGGCGCATGATATGCAAGGTGTGTCCTAATGCTCAGAAGTATCACTCGTATGTCAGGTCAAGTGTCGATGCATAGTCATCGCATGAATAAAATCAAAGATGTATCAATTTTGAGTGATCTTTCATCCTTGCTTTGCTATATGCCAAATGCAATCTAACATGCATAAAATGATTAAAAACAAAGTCATGCCTCCCTGGTATGTCAAGGAAGAAAACCAGGAAAAATCTAGAAGGAAATTATGTCGAGAAAGCATGCTAAAAACCATACGAAAACCTGCTGTGTGCTACTAAAAACAGGCTGATGCGCTTGTGTGGTGTGCCAGACTGGTGCCCCAATCTGGTGCACCACCTAGGTGCACCTATGTGGGCCAGAAAAATGTGCTGAGGGAAAAAAGAAATCCATACAGTGCCAAGTCACATGAGAATGCATTCTAGAAAATCCTGCCATGTAAAATCCTTCGCAAAACTTGGAAAAACATGCCTTAAAAGTGAAAGAAATGTAAGTGCAATGACCTGTGGACCTTGTGCTCAAGGGCTGGTAGCCTCACACAAGATCACACCCACCCTGTGCATGCTAAATGAAAAATGCAGGATTCAGCCATGCCATTGGATCATGGGCTGATGCACAAGGTTCTCCATGTAGGAGTAAGGTGCAACTCACCTACTAGATTCTAACCAAGGACCGATTATCCAAAGGGGAAAAACAACTAGGAAACAATCTTGCTTTAAACCAAAAACATGCATGCAAAACCATGGAATATAAAAGAGCAAGCGGTAAAAGAATCAGGCTCAAAATCATTCAAAAAACAATGTAAGCAGGGATGCAAAAGTGAATGTTTTGCTCTCTGACCAATCTGGTGCTCTTGAATGGGGCGCCAGAGTGGTGCGCTGGAGAGATGCGCCACTCTGGTGCATCATAGAGGTGCTTCCCAGAAAATCTAGATCAGACTGCAATCTGATCCAGAACCTGACCTAGAATAAAGATGGGTGATTTATGCTAATGCAGGTTGATTCATGCGGGTGTTAAGAGCTAAAAGCATGATAGGATGCATCTGATCAAAGCTATCTTATTATCAATAAAAACAAGATGACTAAATGGGTTCATGGCAAGAACACATGCAAAATGCAAAGGATACAAACATGGAACAAGTAAACCCAATAGAACATAGCTCATGCAGACGATATATTGCAGATTTTATGCTAGAAATAAAGTACACATGCTTGCAGACAAAAATGTAGATTTTCATGAAGAGCATCTTGCAAAGAGGATATGTAAATTCATCATAGAAACCTCATGAAAATACAGAAAAATCAGACCATATATGTGAAATTTATAGCATGCTTTATTTCATTGCAAAAGAATAAGAACTTAAAGGAAATGTGGGAAGGACCTACCTTGTCCAAGATGTTCCTTCAAGAAAGAAAAGAAAGACCCAAGATAATAAGCTCTTTGATGCTTTGGAATGGCTGAGAATATCTCTGGATGCAAGGCAAAGCTTGAGTGCTCAAGTGAATAGTTGCAGAATTCTGGAGAAGGCTAGTGTAGCTATGTGTCTCTATCTCTCAAGATGATCAGCCCCTTCGAATGGTTGCTTATGGGGTCTATATATAGGGATTTTCCATGGGTAACTCCTAGGACAACAAGGAGCCTCGTAGATGAAAAGCCTGGAAGATTCCATGGCATATTCGCTGGTAGAGGTAACAGCCATGAGAGGTGGAAAGCCAGCAGCCAGCAGCTTGAGAAATGGCTGTGCGCCTGGTATGTGTGCCTGGTATGTGCGTCGGGTAGGTGTGCTAGCTAGGTGTGCCAGGTAGGTGTGCTACGGAGGTGTGCTAGGGAGGTGTGCTAGCTAGGTGCTCTCCCCTACTTGTCTGGATTTCTAATTGGGTTGCAGGCTTGCTATAGGTTTTGGTTGGTTTAGCTAATAGGATTAGGTTAGCCACATCCAAAGCAACATCTGGAAAGCTCATCTATGAGTCACCTCAAAATCGGGGTGTCTATAGATGCCCCTCCCTGAGCGAGGTCGAGGGACGAAGGGAACCAAGACCGATGCTCAGGGTTGACAAGATACCCCTATTTTGAGGTTACAAAGGATGGTGTTTGCTGTAGCCAGTAAGTCACTTATTCAGCGGATGCACTGAAAATCACAACTTGTTGCCAAATGCAAATGCAAATGCGAAATGTATGCAACAACTGATCTAAATGTTGGGGATGTGATGCCAATGCGAGATGCTAATGCAAAAGCCGATGCTGAAGGCTGATGCGAAGCTGATGCTAACCAAAACACAAGAATGGGTGCTTGCAATGCGATGCTGATGCTAATGCTGAAATAACAAGGCAAAAGATAAAGAAATCCTGTACACAGAGGAAACCACAGGCAGGTAAATGATAAGTTGTCGGACTCATCAGTCGGATTATGAGGTTATCAACCTAAGAGACGGGATATGACAAGTCAATCAAGTCTTGTCAAGCCGGCCGCCTGACAGCGTGACGGTTGTCAACCGAGTAGTTGGGGATACTAGCCCAAGAAAAGGGGCATGACAAACATATCATTTGTCAAACAAAACAGGGACCTATCTGCACAGACCAAGGGAGAACAAAGAGATTTCGCGCCTACGAAAACTTGGGAGAGAAAGGACCTTGACCGCCCGGCCAGAGGGTCAAACAATTGGATTCCGTGCCCACGAAAACCCAGAAGAGGATGGATAAGGACCTTGACTGCCCGGCCGAAAGGTCAAGCAGCTGGATTTCCGACCCGGGGAAATCCGAGAAAAGTGCTAGGACCTTGACCATCAGGTTAAAAGGTCAAGCCACAGGATTTCCTGCCCAAGGAAATCCGAGAGAGGGGCTAGGACCTTGACCATCTGGTCAAAAGGTCAAGCCACAGGATTTCCTACCCAAGGAAATCCGAGAGCAGGGCAAGGACCTTGACCATCTGGTCAAAAGGTCAAGCCACAAGATTTCCAGCCCAAGGAAATCCGAGAAACCAAGGACTTTGACCGCCTGGTCAAAGTCAACTAGTTGGACTCCGCGCTCGCGAAAGTCCAGGAGAGGCAAAGGACATTTGACCGCCTAGTCAAAGCCAGCAAGCTGGATTTCGCACCCGCAAAAATCAAAAACGGGCACATGACCTTGACCACCTGGTCAAGATCAGCAAGCTGGATTTCGTGCCCGCGAAAATCCAAAAGAGGCAAATGACGTTGACAGCCCAGTCAGAGTCAGCAAGCTGGATTCCGCGCCTGCGAAAATCCAAAAGGGGCAAACGACATTTACCGCCCGGTCAAAGTCAAAAAGCTGGATTCTACACCCGCGAAAATCCAAAAGGGCAAACGACGTTGATCGCCCGGTCAAAGTCAACAAGCTGGATTCCGTGCCCGCGAAAATCCAAAAGGGGCAAATGACATTGACCGCCCGGTCAAAGTCAAGGAGCTAGACTTCGCGCCCGTGAAAATCCAAAAGGGGAAATGGCGTTGCCCGCTCGGTCAAAGTCAACAAGCTGGATTCCGCACCCGTAAAAATCCAAAAGGGGCAAACGACATTGATCGCCTGGTCAAATTCAACAAGCTGGATTCTACGCCTGCGAAAATCTAAAAGGGGCAAACGTCATTGACCGCCCGGTCAAACTCAGCAAGCTGGATTCCCCTCCTGCGAAAATCCAAAAGGGGCAAACGACATTGACCGCCCGGTCAAAGTCAAGAAGCTGGATTCCACGCCTGCGAAAATCCAAAAGGAGCAAATGACGTTGACCGCCCGGTCTGAGTCAGCAAGCTGGATTCCGCTCCCGCGAAAATCCAAAAAAAGCAAATGATGTTGACCGCCCGGTCAAAGTCAAGGAGCTGGATTTTGCACCCGCGAAAATCCAAAAGGGGTAGAAGGGTCTCATCTGCTCAGAAAGAGATTCCGGAAAACAAAGCGATGATCCCTGGATTGTCCCCTAGGGAGGAAAACGACAAAGGTGCCCTGATAGGCAGAACTGTAATATGCTGACTGCTGAGTGAAGATTGGCGCTTATGTTGAGATGCATGTACAATCTTTTCTTGCTAGAATCTTCAACCGAAATGTGGCATTGTTTGCAAACGGTGAGGACTTATTTGCAACTATCCATAACTTGAGGGCTTTATTGCAAATTATCCAATCACGACAGCCTTCTGATTGTTGTATTACCATTGTGCTGTGACATTTGAGATTCTACTGTATATAAACAAATGTCTGCTTTAAATTAAACTTCCCACTTCCTTTGTGGACTAATATGCAAATTTGCGAAACATAGGGGATTTTCTGCAAATTACCCCATCTTGTGCATTGTGGGCCATGTGCTTGACACTACATATCCTGCTCTTGGAATGTAAGCCGTGAGGTGCTAGGGGCTGAAACGCAATTTTCACGGCCATTTTGCATTTTGAACCCTGACTTATTTCACACGTGGGTCCCACTGGATAACTGCCATAACCGTTAAGGAATATTTTTCCATTTCTCCCTACTTACTGGAACTGCAAGGGTGCTTGTGCTGCTTGGATTTTCCCAAGGTTCTGCTATATATTTTTTTTTGCTTGACTTCATATCTCCGAAGCAACACTTACATGCATGCATATATTTTGTGAAAAAATCTTCCTTTTTCTTTCAAAAGGCACGCCTCTTCTTCTTCCTCCATACTCCTTTTCCTCATACGAAACCCATTCCTTTTCCCCTTCTCTTCTCCTCATCTCTCCACTTTCTCCGCCCCTCTCATCCTCTAACGGTAGCGGCACGCAAGAGGTGCACCGACGGGGTGCTCTCGGCTAGTGCGGGCACGAGGCGCGTCGGCGAGGTGCGGCGAGGATCGGCGGCTAGTTGCGGCGGCGATGGACCGAACCCTTCAAGACTGGCTAGACAGGGGGTTCGCCGGTGGAGGTAATCTCGAGCTCCCCTCTTGTATTTTTGCTCTGTGCCAGAATTCTTTTGCTTGCCTCTTGCTTGTATGGCCGGTTACTCATGGGTTCCGACGGGTGTGGGTGATTCCGGTGGTTCGTGGCTGCGGGGTGAGGGGTTTGGTGTGAAGGCGTGGGTTGGTGGCTATGGCTGTTGGCGTGGAATGTGGAGTGGCCATGAGATGGTGGCAGGCTGGAGTGATAATGCGGGTTGCTAGGGCTATGGCCTGCGGTTGTAGTTGGAGGTGATGGCTGATAGTGGTGGCGGGATGGCTGTGTGGTGGTGATGGGTCGACCGTGTGATGGTGGAGGTGGAACGGCCGTGGAATGTTGGTTGTGTGCTGGTGGTAGGCTGAAGTGGTGATTTGGGTGATGGTTGGTTGTGAGGAAAGTTCAAGGCTTGGGTTACAAAGGAATTTGCTGTTTGCTTATGTCGAATATGCCATACTGCCATTCATGCCATTTTCTGATTTCAGTTACAAACTTCTCTGAATCAAGTTATCCACTTTAAATTGATTGCTGAACCGTGCTTGATATCTTATCCAGAGTGTTTATTTCTGCATATTTTGCACATTTCCACATAACATTGAATTGTAACTGTATGCTTGTTTATACTTGTATTTCTGCCACTATATGCCGTAGTACTTTGAATGCTATGCCCTTTGCTATTATGCCAATGAACGTAATGCCACACTTGACATTGACATATTTTACATTCGTCATGCCTGCTGCTGCTGCTTAACTCTTGTTTTGACTTTTTTTCCTTCCGTAGGATGAACCAGTTCCCGAGGAGGGGACCCCACAATCCTCGCGGGACACGCCTTCTAGTTCTCGTCCCAAGCGGTGAGGCAGTTCCTCGAGGTCGCGAGCCTCTTGTAGCTCGACTTTCGTTGTCCCTATTGAGGTAAACCCAAAATTGGTGGAAAATGTGTATATAAATCTGGTTTTTCATCTGACAAATGCATTTTCAGAAGTTCGGCAATTTTGAGGGGCGGCTGCTAAGCGACCATCACATCTATGAGGGTCCAGATTTTGGGGTAATCTTCCTGCTTTAACAAGCTTTAATTGCTCTTGACTTCGCATTAATTTTGTTCTTGACATTTCAAGAGGGGGACGCAAACCGGATCATGCGATGCCACTGGGGCCCAATGCTTGACCATTTCCATCGTCTACCAGACTTTTTGTAAGACTTCCTCCTACACCGTTCCCCATTTGGAGGTTTGCTTCACATACCCATCATTCATGGCCATTATAACTTCATCAGGGCTTTAGTGGAAAGGTGGAGGTTTGAGACACATACTTTCCATTTTCCATTTAGAGAGCTGACCGTCCTGCTTGATCGTGGGCTCTGTTGGCAGGTCTTCCTTTCGATGACGAGCCGATTATAGGTGAGACCAATCACGGTATGCACCTTGCTCCTGCGCACTTAGGCCGTGTTCCTCCAAAGCCACCTCGGGGGAAATACATGATCACAGTAGGATGGCTGAGAGAGTGGGACAAATTCTGGCCCAATACCGAGCCTGACAGCGAGGAGGCAGACTTTGTACTGAGGCAATTCCTGCTGGACCTTCTGGCCATGATGTTCTGTGATTCATTTGCTTACTGCATTCATGCTGATTGGATAGCATATTTAACCAATTTGGAGCATCTGGATCATTATGATTGGGCTGGTGCTAGTTATACCTGGCTGATTTACGGGCTTGACAACGTAGTTAAGCTTGGGCGCTGCTCTTATGTGAGGCTATACCCTCTCCTGACTGTAAGTATTTGCTTTCATTACTTCGCAAAATAAAATTTCTTTATGCTTAATATTTGATAAACTGACTTCTGTCTGTTATCTCCAGTATTGGATCATGGAGCATATCAACAGAGGGCATAGTTTCAGTCGCCTTCAGGATGAGCTTTTGCCCCTTCCCCGCCAGTGGGTCGAGCCTGATCATCGGGCTGCTGCTGGGGTCTATAGTTACGAGTCCTACCAATATCTGTTGGACCTGGTAGAGCTCAAGGATGTAAGTTTCCCTTCCTTTTTATGTTGTATCCTCTAATGCTTGCTTAGATTGCTTATATATTTTTCTTGCTTTAAAACAGGTTCATCTGCGCCCATTCTCCAGATATGATGGCTTTGACTGGGCTCCCCTGAACTTTGGCCGCGTTCTTAGGGACAAGTAGGTGAAATTTTATTGCATGAAGAAGTCGGCTTATTTCCTTCCGTGGCGAGTGCGGCATCAATTCCTGAACGAGTTCTGCATTCCTGCCCCTCCTCCTTCTGATATGGATCGTCCGGCTACGACTCGCTCAGTTGCTAGAAGCCAGCATGCAGCAGCCTTAGCTTCCCAGGATAGACACGTCCTTCGGGAAGTTAACTATACAGACTATCTGGCTTGGTACAGGCGTGTGGGGAAGCCGTACCTATTCGAAGAGGCGATGCGGGACAGGCAGCGCGGGATGTGGTATGCCTCCGACTGGGCCAAGGTACATGATTACCACCCCTGCTTAATATTGTTGATATATGAATTATATAAGTCTGATATTTGTCATAATTCACAGGGCTTCGAAGAACAATTTGGCACTTTTTATGCTGATATCCATCGGAAGAGGGTAAGACTTTTACTTTGCAAATTATCATTTCCAGCTCAAAGCACGCCTGACACATCTGTTATTTTGCAGGAACTGCACTGGCGTAACATCATCCGGGTATGTTTCTCTTTCTGTTTTTTTGTTACCTTCCCTTATAATTCTGACTGCTAACAAAAAAACTTTGATATTGCAGCAAGACTTCCCAGCTCAGGAGGTGAATGTAGCTAGTAGCGGGGATTTCACTATAGAGGCATCTGAGGAGGACTGCTCAGATACTGAGGTTACCCAGAGGGTCCGTGATTCTGCTCCCCGTTCCCAGGCTTCTGCAACTGCTCAGTGGTCGCGCCGAATCACTCGACGAGGTGCCCATCTCCTGGCTGAATACTTCCAAAAGGCGGCATCTGACGAGGAAGATTTAGACGAGGAGTAGCTTTTTGTATTTGTAGTTCTTTCCAATTTTGTAGGAACAGTGGAATATTGTAACCCTTTTGAAAATTTATAAAAAATCCAGATTCCGTGATGCGCCCCCTAGGGTTTTATGTGTATGCTGTATGCAGGTTCTTTATGCCGGATAAATGGCGCCGATTTGGTGAGGTCCCAATTTCTGGGGAGGTGCTGCTGAAATTTGCAGCCATTCCACGCACCACCCAGGTGCGCCACCTAGGTGCGCCCTTCAGATGCGCCTCTAAAAATGGCGAGTTTGTTTTTTCCTTTTTTTGCTGAAACCCTTTTTCGTTTTCCTTATATAAACTCGCATTCTGGAAGAGATGTCGCCGTCCTTTCTGAAAAACGGTGTTTGATCTCTGCTTTTTGCTCCTTTCTTTGATCTTTCTGAGCAATGGCTGCATTATACTCTGCATCACAATGGTATGTATGCTTCCCGCCGTTCTTTTGTTGATTTCTCGTGCTTTGCTACAGATTTTGCATTTTGTGATATTATCCCGGTCCTATAACAAAATATCTTGAACATGCCTTTTAATTCTGCATATGCTTTCTGTATTATATTCTGCTGGATTGTGATGCTTGTCAAGTTCTGCCTTTTTTTATTGCCATATCTAGCCCAAATTTGTGTGCACAGAGTTATCCCACCATGGTGACACCAAAACACTGCTTAGATGCTCTACGTGGTTGGATTGACGCTTTGACAGCTGCTGATCGCGAACAATTACGGGTCTGGGGCATTTCCTCCTCCCTTCTGAGTATAGCTAAGATGGATGTTAAATGGCATCTGTTGTGCGCTGTGGCTCGATTTTGGAAACCAGCATTGCACATTTTCCGCTTTGGGCAAGTTGAGATGACTTTGACTTTGGAGGAAGTCAAACGGATTTGTGGCTTGTCACCATTCATGCCCCCTCCAGTCTTTACTTTCCATGACAACTATGTTCATGTTTTGAGCCGACTCACGGGCGTGGCCAGAGATGTCTGTGAGGAGAGACTTGTCTGCAGAGATGGATCTACAACCATGGTGTGCCTGGACTATTTTGATGAGATCATCAATGCTCGTTCATCCTTAGGCATCCTGTGGCTTTATAGCTTTGTATTGTGCTTCCTCGGGGAGCTCATATTTAGCCATGGCCGGATGACTGTGGCAATCGAGGTGGCAGAGATAGCCTGGGCGATAGTTGTTCGCCAGATTGATTTGGTTCCTATACTACTTGCTAAAACCTATGTTGGTTTGGACCGGGCATTGAAGCGCTCCCGCCATTTCCATGGATGTGGTGCCCTGGTGCAGGTAAGCAAGCCATTTTATACTTAAATATTCTGCTATGCTTTTCTTAATCATGATTCCTTCTTTGCTAGGTTTGGTTTGCTGCCCATATGGGGATGAAGATTCTTCACCCTCGGTCGTCTGCTTTTGAAGCCTATAGCTGTAGTCAGCAGTCGAGGTCACTCCTAGGGGTGCAAGAGCTGTGCAACAGACTACAGAATCTTGTAGAGGATTCAGTGACATGGTGCATTATATCCTCGGCATCAAGAACCGTTATTGCATTTTTCAATGCCAGAGATATGCGGCTCGTGGTCCTTCCGGGATTTTCGATAGGTGTGGAGTATCACCCCGTCCAGGTCCTCCACCAGTTCGGCTTCTGCCAGGATTCTATTGAGCAAAGTCCCTGTCCTGAACGGTACAAGAGGTATATAGTTGGCTCAAATGCAACAACTTCAGAACTGGCCCGCAAGACGTAGGCTGGCATCAAGTCCTCTAATCTTGCCATTACTGAAGGTTCCGGTCGTACGGTGGAATACGAAGCCGAGATACGGGAGACATGGCCTTTGAGCGAGATCCCACCTAGCAGCACTGGTTTCACAGGTGCTAGTAGTTCAAAAAGGCCCAGAATTGATTAGCAATACATGTATCAGTGATAGACCACAATAAGAAATATTGGCATTTATGTCATTTCTTCATTGCTTGTATTTGTTCATGTATTTCCACAACTGCTTTCAAGATTAAATAACCGGCATGCCCCTGGTCTCAGATTCTTCCAATTAAAGAAGCGACTAGCATGCCCCTAGCCGAATGCCTATTCGCCCATACTACGATCAATAAGGCAGCTGACATGCCCCTGGCCAGAATACGGACAAAATGCCTTGCAAAGTAAATGCAAATATGCTTGACTAACAAAAAATTGTTGTACAACAAGTGCGAATGCAATGAAAGGGTTAATTGATATATTAGTGCCCTCAGCGCCAAGGAAGCCTGTTTTGCCTGTCGTAAGAGGTGACATTGTCCTCGACTCATGAGGCACTAACCTAGGCACTTAGGTTTATTTGTGTCTTTCCTTCAGATTTATGGGCCTCATACCAAATTCATGGGGCCCTATATCTACTTTTTTAAGGATTCATTTTCTTTTCTCCCTCATAGGCATGCTAAACCTACCATACTTTTGCTTAGAGGTAAAATACACTTCGGCTGAGGGGGTGGCTGCTATTTCCCTTGTGCTGAAGGGGTGGCTAGTCCCTTTGATCATGTGGGCTTAGTAAGTGCATGCTCCAACTCCTCTCCAAGCTATATGGTAGGAGTAAGGTTGTTCACATGCCTCTCTCAGTGGAGCTTAGCTTCAGTCTACTGCTTCTGTCTTCCTATTTTCTTTTAGGCTCCAAGGTCAGTGTATTTTTCCCTTTAATGCTCACACTCTCTCTAGACCTAACATTTTTTCCTCCCTCTGGAGATATAGGTCCCGTGGGGATTTGTTCATTTAGCCCATTTCTCTGAAATCTCTCTCTCACAAGCTTCTAGGGTAGTAGCACATGAGGAGGACTGGACATGTCTTACGCAGACAGGCTTCCGATTTTCCTCATCGGGCAAAAATGATATTATGGAAAGAGAAAAGATGCAAGAGATTATTCATGTTGTGCTAGAATGCAGAAAATAAAACATGAAAATGCATGGCTCATGGTGCAAGGCGTTAGGATTGACTAAGAGTCACTGATAGTACTTCTTTAAGTAGGAGGCATTGACAGGCTCTGACTGCTCTGTGTGGTCCATGCTTTCAAGAATGATTGCACCCCCTGACAGGGCCTCCTTAACCACAAAGGGTCTTCGCCAATTAGGCCTAAACTTTCCTCGTGCATTGGGCAAATGAATGGCACGTAGAACCAAGTCTCCTGGTTCAAAGCTTCTAGGACGGACTTTCTTTTGATATGCCCAGGCCATTCTCTTCTGGTAGCATTGGGCATGATGCAGAGCTTGCAATCTGTGCTCATCAATTAGATCTAGTTGAACATTACGATCCTATACCCACTCAGCCTCTTCTAATTCTGCCTCTTTCATGATTCTTAATGATGGAATCTCGACTTCAAAGGGAAGGACCGCCTCCATGCCATACACCAAAGAGTAAGGTGTTGCTCCCGTTGAGGTCCAGATAGAGCTCCTGTAGGCCCATAATGCATAAGGCAACTTCTCATGAGTTTCGGCCATCTTCTTCAAGATTTTCACCAGATTCTTATTAGCCGACTCTACTGCCCCATTCATCTGGGGTCGATAGGGGGAGGATCTGTGATGCCTGATCTTGCAACTCTGGAGGAAATCCTCAACTTTCTTTGCTATGAAATTAGTTCCGTTGTCAAAAATGATAGCAAATGGAACCCCATATTTGACGACAATATTATTCTTGATGAATTTTTCTGTAATAGCTGCTATGACTGTCCTGTATGATGCCGCCTCAACCCATTTTGTGAAATAATCAATGGCTACCAGGATATAACGGTGCCCATTGGATGCAGCAGGATGAATGGCCCCGATAACAACAATTCCCCAGGTAGAGAATGGCCAGGGCGATGACATGCTATGCAATTGTTGCGGGGGAGCATGTATAAAATTGCCGTGTATCTGACAGTTATGGCATCTTCTAACAAATTGGCAACAGTCCGTTTCCATGGTGGACCAGAAATACCCCGGTAGAATAATTTTCTTAGCTAAGACAACCCCATTCATATGTGGACTGCAGGTGCTTGCGTGGACTTTCAACATTAGCATATCCGCCTCCTTTTTGTCTACGCACCTGAGAAGCATCTGATTATAAGACCTTCTGTATAGTTGCCCGGCCCCGAGCACATATTTGGATGCTATCCATGTCAAGGTCTTCTTATCTGATGCAGAAATGCTAGGAGGGAAAATGCCAAACTCTAGAAAAGCTTTAATATCATTATACCAAGGCAGTTCAGCAAATGATGGCGCCTATTGGATATGCATGCAATGTGCTGGTTGTTCAGTGCATGTGACCGAAATGTCTATAGCCTGTGCCCTTGGGAGTGATAACCATGATGCTAGAGTTGCCAGAGTGTCTGCATATGTATTCTTAGCTCGTTTCATGAAGGAAAATTTGACATCTTCAAATTCTTTAGTCAATTTCAGCAAATGTTCATGATATAGTACGAGCTTCTGGTCCTTTGTCTTCCAGTCACCATTGACTTGTGAAATAACCAGCATTGCGTTGCCAAACATGTGGAGTTCTCGGGCGCCTTGGTCCCTCGCCACTTGTAAGCCTAAAATACAGGCCTCATATTCGGCTTCATTATTGGTGCATTCAAATGTCAGCTTCCTTGCAAAGGGAATAAGCTGTCCTTGTGGCGTTGCTAGAACTGCACCGATACCTCTTCCTCGTTTATTGACTGCACCATCGAAGTACATACACCATTGATGCTCATTTTGAGGCCCTTCCAGTTCCTCCTCGCTTATTGCAAACAATATATCTTCATCTGGGAACTGGGTCTGCAAAGGCTGATACTCTAGCAAAGGTAAGTCGGCCAAATGATTTGCCATGGCTTGTCCCTTCATGGATTTCTGTGTGACAAAGGTGATATCGTATTGGGATAACATCACCTGCCATTT
>JAMKQA010013733.1:0-18012 GCA_024699735.1 Posidonia australis
GAGAGAGAGAGAGAGAGAGAGAGAGAGAGAGAGAGAGAGAGGGAGCACAGCGAAGGGCAGTGGTGGCTCATGTGGTGCGTGGAGCTTGGGTGGAGCGTCCCTGAGGCTGTGGGGTGGCTGCAGGCATGCGTGGTCGTCAGAATTCACCGGAGTCAGCCGAAGATCGCTGGAGCTCATTTCAGGTACGTATCCCTAATTTAATGTGTAGAAATCATGTAAAATGGTAGAAATGCCTAGGATTCATGTAATCTAGGCTAAATTTAATGTTTTAGAATTTTTTTGAATTTATTGTGATGCTTATGGTGGTTGATCTGTTTTGGGTCATTTTGACCCTTCTGCCTTTGTGATTTTATATCTTGATGCATGGTGAATGGATTTTAGTTTTGTTTGTTTGAATTTGGAGTAGACTCAAGGGTCTACATCTTATGTTTTATGCAAGATTTTTGGTGCTTTTTTAGAGGGTCCGATCGAAGGTCCCATTTGGGGCGATTTTGGACTGTAGGGTTAGGGTCGTTTTCTATTTTTCGTAGAATTTGGCATACCGAACCATTTTGGTATGCCCTTTTTCTATCATATTAGGTCCTCTAGTCGAAATTCGATCGTCCGATTTTGGACGATCGACCAAACCAATTTTCGGTATACCGAATTTGGCCTGAGTGTTGACTATTGACTTGATTCGGTCGAGCGATCCAAATCGGTCTACTGAACTAGGGATTTTCGACATACCGGACCTATTTTTCGACATGACGAATCTGGGCCCAAATAAGTTTATAAAATCTGCTTTCCAAGGGCTTTCAGGATTGCTATGTTTTGTCCCATTAAGAGGGACTGTGGGCCGTCAGTGGTGGTCTTTTGGGACCCCTGATACGCCATTTTGCTGAGGTTTTGGAAGAATTTTCAAAGACATAAAAAATGGTTTAGGAAATGGATTTCAAAGAAATAATTGGCCTGTTTTGGAAAATGTTTTCCTGGTTTTCTGTGTGTGGGTCGAGACATTGTGGGATCGCATCGGCAGGACCAGGGAATGTGACGACATTCTCGGGTGGTCAGGCACTAATCCCTGGTTGAGTTCGGGGGCCGAGATACCTGAGGTTGCGGAGCGTCAGGTCTTGGAAGTATGAGACTCCTTGACTGTCATCACAAGGCTAGGGTTGTGGTCCACGGATTGAGGTATCTTGTGGCATGATAAGGAGGTATGATACTCCTACTGTCGTCATGAGCAATGAGGCTCGAGTGTCTTCGGGTGTGGAGGTATGACACTCCCTCTTGAGTACCGTGTGTAGAGGACATCATGAGGAGGCAGACCCTATGATGGCCAGTGCAGGTGGGACACGTACCCCGTAGCTAGTAGCGTCTTGAGAGACAAGACAACCTTCCCAGGGAGAGGTTGGCTCTTGAGGGTTCTCCAGAAAGGGAGAATCGTAGGACGATGAATGCTCCTGCATAAAGTGACTGTCACTGTGGCAGTATGGAACGCTGGGGTCGCTCCTTAGTAGACTGCGTGTGGCCAGAGTTAGGTTGTTTGGCGCCGGGCTTCCCGACTCACTATGTGTGGTTTTGGCCATTGAGGGTCTTTACTTGTGGCTTTGGGCTAGTAAAGCCCCGGTTGTGGTTTGACCAGTGTGGGCCTAGTTTGTGGGGTTTTGAGAAAATGGTTTGCGAAATGAATTTAAAAGTAAAATTGATTATAGTTTTGTTTTTCGTGGTTTTCCTTGGAGTGTGTACTGGGTGACTTTTGTCACTCATACGTTTTCCTCATGTTTTTGGTTAGCAGGTGCAGGCATGTAGAGGGTTAACGTAGTGCATATAGTCTGGAGTCTCCTAGCCGCACACACAGGTTCTTGGTAGTTAGATATTTACTATTTGGCTTTAATTTTCCCATAATTTAATTTGTTTTAAATTATTGTGGAAATTGTGGGGCCTGACACATCTTGAGTGACAGGACTGCCTTCCCTAGGAGGAGTTGGCTTTGTGAGGGTTCTCCAGATGGGAGAATCGAGGGACGGTGATCGCTCCTACTCAAGGTGGCTTCACTGTGTCAGTGCAGATGCTGTGGTCTCTCCTCGGTGGACTGCTTGTAGCCAGAGTTGGTTGCCTAGCACCGGGCTTCTCAACTCACTATGTGTGGTTTTGGCCATTGTGGGCTTTGTTCGCAGTTTTGGGATGATAGAGCCCTAGTTGTTGTTTTGGTCGGTGTGGGCCTGGTTTGTGGGATTTCAGAGAAAATGATTGTGAAATGAATTTAAAAGGAAAATTAATATAGTTTTGTTTTCCGTCATTTTGTGGGGTGCATGTTGGGTGAGATTTGTCACTCACGCTTTCGTCATGTTTTTGGATTGCAAGTGTAGGCATGTAGAGGGTTTAGCATAATGCATATAGTTTGGAGTCTCGTAGCTACACACATAGATTCCTGATAGTTGATATTTTCTGTTTAGCTTTTAATTTTATGTAATTTAATTTATTTTAAATTGTTATGGGAAATTTAGGACATGACAGATCTTGTATCAGAGCTCAGGTTCACTAGGTCGCACTAGTCTAATGCTATACCTAGGGTGTCCAGTCTAGTAACTCCATAGGTTTTGCATATATGATAGAGTCTACACTTGGCTTTCTTCATGGTTTTCTTGTTGTTGCTTTGTCTGTGATGCAGGTGTTTTGCCTTTCTCCTTGAAGGATTCCTCCTCATGGTTGTAAGGGCAAGGCCCCTATCGAGGAATCTGAGCCTCGAGAGGATGTGGGTGGATGGAAGGCGGTTCGTACGAAACTGAGGAATTTGGCACACGAGATCAACAAGAGTAGTGCTAGTGAGCCATCAAGTGACCCATGACTGAACCAGGTCATGAAGCTTCATCCGTCGTCGTTCAAGGGCAAGGTTAGTGTTGAGGAGAGCAAGGCTTGACTGGAGAAGGTGGTGATGATGCTAGAGAGCATGGCGTGTCCGGAGGAGCATTGGGTGCGGCTGGCGACTTATCTGCTAGATTGTGAGGCAGATAGGTGGTCGAAGTCTATGAGGCAGCTGAAGTTCTAGGACTCAGTCACTGTTAAAATCCAGTGGTAGGATTTCAAGGCGGCCTTCTATGACAAGTATTTCCCCACTCATGTGAAGGAGAAACTTCACCGAGATTTCCAGAGTCTAGAGCAGGGCATAATGTCGGTGCTCGAGTACGAGACTGAGTTCTGCCGGTTGGAATGTTTTGCTCCTGCCTATGAGTTTAAGGAGGAGCGAGCGCAGAGGTTTCTAGACAGCTTGAACCCAAGGTTGTGAGTTAAGGTGATGGGCTGTCGATGTTAGACTGTGGAGGACATGGTTGGGATGGCTTATCGCTTCGAGGCAGAGCATCAGATGTATCTGGAGAGTTGTCCCAAAGGAAAGGGTAAGTCTTCTTTTACTTCCCAGTTCTCCTTCTTCGGTCCTCCTAGTGCCAGTAGTTCAGGTAGCCCTAAGAAGAAGCAGAAGGGGAGGTCCAATGTTTCCTCTACAGGCCAGCATAGTTTTACTAGGAGTACCGGGGCTGACATCAGTTAGACAGGGTCTAGTACTCCTAGTGGGAACTAATGCTTCAACTATAGTTAAGTGGGCCACATTGCTGCATATTATCCTCATCCTCGACAAACTCCAGCCCCAGTGGTGTGTTATAATTACCGGAAGACGGAACATGTTCAGAGATCCTGTCCAGAACTGCTGAAGAAGGAAAGAAGTGCGCCACAACAGCCGACTAGGGGACGGGTGTTTACCATTGCAGTTCTAGGCATTAGGTCTTCGGGAGATGTAGTTGAGGGTAAGGATAATTAGTTATTTTTGTAACCCTCTGTGATTGTTGTAATCTGGATATCTGCCTGATTGTATAGATGTGGTGTTGTTTTACTTGGCCATTAGGTTCTTTTATTGTAGCTGGCCAAATGGCCAAAGTATTGTTTGACTCAAGGAGTTCTTTCTCCTTATCTCTAAGTCTTTCGTGCAGAGTTGGGAGAGAGACAAGCTAGACTGGCCTTTCATCTCAACTTGGTGACGCCAGTAGGAGAGCACAGTTTGGCATGGAGGTATCTGTGGTCTGTCGACTTGATGGTGAATGATAGAGAGTTCAACGCCAACCTGATCGTGACGAACATGCAGGAGTACGATGTGATACTTGGCCTGGATTGGTTGGTGTAGTAGTCCACTTTGAACGACAGTGCTCAGAGGAGAGTTTATTTTCGGTCTCCTAAGGATGGGTCTTTCTTTGTACAAGGTGGGTGTCAAGGTGAGCCTAAGCTTGTCATTTCAGCTATAAAGGGTTATAAGTATTTGGTCAGAGGTTGCGTGGGGTATCTAGCCAATATAATTACCTCCACTTTCCTGAGTTGGGTGTTCACAACATCTCTGTGATGTGTAAATATCCCGATGTTTTCCCTAACGGTTTGCTTGGTATGTCCCCTCGCAAGGAAGTAGAGTTCTCGATCGATCAGATTCCCTGTTCTGGTGCTAAGTCGAAGCCTCCCTATCGCATGGCACCAGCGGAGTTGCGAGAGCTCAAGACTCAATTGCAGGAGTTGCTAGACATGGGGTTTATCAGGCCGAGTGTGTCTCCATGGGGTGCGCTTGTCTTGTTCGTCCGTAAGAAGGATGGTTCACTCCGACTGTGCATAGATTTTAGGATGTTGAACTAGATAACAGTGAAGAACAAGTATCCCTTGCCCAGCATTGATGACCTGTACGACCAGTTGCAGCCTGCATCCTTGTTCTTGAAGATTGACTTGAGGTTAGGGTATCACCAGTTGAGGATACGAGACTTAGATATTTAGAAGACTGCTTTCCGGACACGGTACGGGCATTACGAGTTCACGATCATGCCTTTCAGCTTGACCAATGCACCCACTGCGTTTATAGATATGATGAATAGGATCTTCAGCCCTTTTCTAGACCAGTTCATTGTGATTTTTGTGGATGACGTGCTGGTCTACTCCCCTGATGTTGAGACTCACGCCTTGCACTTGAGGGTGGTTTTGGATACTCTAAGGCGTCATCAGTTGTACGCTAAATTCTCCAAGTGTGAGTTCTGGCTGAGCGAAGTTATGTTCCTTGGCCATTTGATTGCTGGAGAAGGCATTAGAGTGGATCCAGCCAAAGTAGAGGTGGTGAGCAGTTGGGAGCGACTCAAGACTGTGATGGAGATCAGGAGTTTCTTGGGTCTAGCTGGCTATTACAGGAGGTTTATCAGGGATTTCTCCTCCATAGTCGTGCCTCTAGTAGAGTTGACCAAGAAGGGGGTCCCATTTTGTTGGGACCAGAATTGTGAGACGAGTTTCCAAGAGCTGAAGTCTTATCTGGTTTCTGCCCCTATGTTGACTCTACCTTCTAGAAGTGGTGGCTTCACTGTGTATAGTGACGCCAGTGGTGTTCGGTTGGGGTGTGTTCTGATGCAGCATGGCAATGTCATTGCATATGCTTCGTGCCAGCTGAAGGATCATGAGAAGAGCTACCCAACCCATGACTTGGAGATGGCTGCTGTAGTGTTTGTTGTCAAGCTTTGGCGACATTATCTCTATGGAGCGTAGTTTGAGGTCTTCACTGATCATCAGAGCTTGAAGTATATCTTCATGTAGAGGGACCTCAACCAGAGGCAGCGTCGTTAGGTGGAGTATCTAAAGGACTATGATTTCAGCCTGTCCTACCACCCCGGCAAGGCCAACGTGGTCGTCGATGCCTTGAGTCGGCGTACGCACGTGATCGCGAGCCTGATGGTCAAGGAGTGGACCATGTTGGAGGATTTGGTGAGCTGCAGGCTGAAGTGGCAAGCTCGGGGGACAGTTGGTGCTTGGGTGGCCAACCTGTCTATTCGCCCCAAGCTAATCGAGTTTATTGTCACCTATCAGCAGCTAGATCCATTTGTTCAGGCTGTGTTTGAGAAGTTGGAGGCTGGTGGAGAGTCTCATTTCTCTATTAGGGAATATGGAGAGTTGAGGTATCATATGCGCCTGTATGTGCCTCAGCATGAGGAGGCCAAGCAGAGAACGCTGGATGTAGTGCATCAGTCTAGGTACACTATTCACCCTGGGAGAACAAAGATGTATCGAGACATGAAGCAGAACTTTTGATGGCCTAGCATGAAGAGGAATGTTGCTGACCATGTGGCGAGGTGTACAACTTGCCAGTTGATCAAGGCAGAGCACCAGAGACCTAGAGGGACCTTACAACCATTGGATATTCCTATGTGGAAGTAGGAGTACATCTCGATGGACTTCGTGACTGGTTTGCCGCATACTCAGAGGAAGAACGACACCATGTGGGTGATCGTGGATTGGCTAACCAAGTTTGCCCACTTCCTAGCCATTCGGGTGAAGCTCTCGATGCACTGCCTGACGGAGTTGTATGTTTCTGAGGTGGTTCGATTGCATGGTGTTCCGGTGTCCATCGTGTCGGATAGAGACACGAGGTTCACCTCAAAGCTCTAGAGAACTCTGTAGGAGGCCTTTGTCACTGTGCTCAACTATAGCACAGCCTTTCATCCTCAATTGGATGGTCAAACAGAGAAGACTATCCATACGTTGGAGGATATGCTCAGAGCATGTGCCTTAGACTTTCACGGGAGTTGAGAAGATCATCTGCCATGGATTGAGTTCACCTACAACAATAGTTATCACTTGAGCATCGGGATGGCGTTGTACAAAACTTTGTATGGTAGGCCATGTAGATCGTCAGTTTGCTAGAGCAAGTGGGCGAGTACCAGTTGATTTGTCCTGAGCTTGTGCAGCTGTATGCAGACAAGGTTGATTTGATCCATAGTAGGTTGTTGGCTGTTGATTTTGCAGTCACTTGGCAACAGGCTCCTCTAGAAGATGCTTTGGTTGCAACCACCACCCCTAAACCTTAACTCCATTAAAACCCTAAACCCTCGAGTCCACTTAAGCCCACTCAAGCCCACACAACTCCACTTAAGCCAACTCAAGCCCACACAAGCTCATTCGGCCCACTCTAACTTAATCCAAGCAAAAACCACTAATTAAAACCAAAATAAAACAAAATCCACCTAAAAACATTTAAAACCCTAATTACTCAAAGTAAAACCCTAATTAAAACCAAAATTAAACAAAATTCACCTAATTCCACTTAAAACACTAATAAATTAAGTAAAACCTTAATTTAAAAAAAATCCACTTAAATTCATTTAAAATCCAAATTAATCAATTGAAAACTCTAATTAAAGTCAAAATAAAATAAAATCCATTTAAACCACTTTAATCCATTTAATTTCAAGGAAAACCTTAATTAAATTCAAAAAACCATAATTTGAACCCAAAACTTTAATTAAAATCCAAAAAACCCGAATTAAATTGAAAACCATGATTAAAATCTAAAAACCCTAAATTAAAACTCAAAATTCCAAGTAAAACTAAAAAACCCTAATTAAACTAAAAAACCCATAATTAAAATCTAAAAAAAACCAAATTTACACTAAAAACTATAATTAAAGTCCAAAAACCCTAATAACCCTAAAAAAAATTAAAATCTTGAAAATCTTAATTTAAAACCAACTAATTAAGTTACAAAAACCCTAAAATAATTAGACTCTTTAAACCCTAAAACACAAAAACCCTAAAAGAAAAACAATAATCCTAAAAAATTCTAATCTAAAACCGAGTAATTAAAACCTAAATCATAAATTCAAAATCATAAACCTAATTAAAAACCTAAAACCAAAAAAAAAAATTGAAACCTAAAACCAAAAAAAAAGAAAAAACTCAAAACCCTAAAAACCCTAATTCAAAATCACTTAAGTAAACTCAAAACCCTAATTTGAATTAAAATCCAAAGAATCTCCAATTTAAAATCTGTTAAAGTCACAAAATCAGATAAAAATCATAAAACCAAATTTAATCAAAACCCAATTAAAAACCTAAATTTATCTCTCAAAACCCCTTAAAAAATCCCCAAGAATAAAAACAAAAAAACCCAAACGTCTGAGGCCCAATGCAACCCAATAATCTCCCATTCCCTTTCAACCAAAAACTTATTGAAATTGAAAAAATAATTCCGGCGGGAACCCATCACCCCCACGGCCTCCTTCCCACGTTCTGGCCAACCGTAACCATCACCCACGATCCTCCTCACCTTCCATCCCTCTTAAAACCCTGGAGAAACCACCTAGAGGAAAGAGGACTTAACTGGGACTGAACTAGAGAGGACAGAAAGAAGTGAGATCGTCAGAGACCAGAGGAGAGGGCCTGAGAGAGCACCCATTCGCACCCCAGACCACCCAACCATTTTCACTATATTCAGATCTCCTCCTCCATCACCTTTGCAACCCAGGAGCCTCGTTGAACCGCCACCAGAACCGCCGGAGGTGTAACCAGAGCATCGCCGACGACGCTCGCACGGAGAAACAACCCCTTAGCCAGGTATTCCTCCCCCTTTAGTTCATTTTTTTCTTCTCTTTTGGTTGCATTAGGATTAGTCGAGCCTTCTAGGCGTGCCCTGCCAGAGTTGGCAGGCCTAGCCTGCCGTCATCTCTACCTCCAGTGGTGGGTTCACCACCACCGGCGTGGCCAAGAGCCTCTTGGGTTGGAAAAGCCCCTTAGGGCCACTCCCCCTCCTTCTTCCACCTCCTTCCTGAGCTTCTATTGCTCAGAAGGAGTCCAGCTGGCCTTCAATGGCTGGAAGCACCTCGATGCTACTCTGCATTGGTGATCCCTGCTGCGAAACCGTTGGAAACCTCTGGATGCTCTCACCGCTAGGGACCACGCCAGGAAGCTCCGCTGCTTTGCCACGAATGCCCCTACGCAGACCAGTCACCACTTCACCCTCCATACAGCCACCGCCATCGCCGCTACGACCATCACTAGGGCCCGAGACGGGGAGGGCGCTTTCGGCCACCCCATCCTTCGACGACTCCACCAAGAGCCTCCTCGTGCTTCCCTGAAGCTTCTCCGGTGCTCACCGTGTCGCCCCAGCCTCCACGCCGCCTTTAGAAGCCTCCACAGTCGTCTTCTCCGGCGTCAACTACCGCTCGCCGGAGCTCGAGGTGGGGGAGGCCTCTCAGGCCCCCCCAGTCCAGCCCACATCCCCGGAGATGCTCGCTGGGACGTCCTCCAACTCCTCCAACCACCGCCTCCACCTTCCTATTGTTGTGCCATCGTCGAAAGCCCGCCGAAGTTCGCGTTGGAGCAGGATCGCTGGCGATCCACCGGCGATCTTCGAAACATATAGATTTAGGAATTGTTTTTTTTTAATTTTCAATAATTACACATAGGTCCTGATTATCATTACATATAGGTCCCTGGAATTTCTTGCAAGTCCTTTTTTCTTGCATTCAGGTCCTTTTTCCTTACATCTAGGCCCTTTCTTACGTCAGGTCCTTTTTATTACACTTAGGTCCTGTAGTTTTGTGTTTAAGCCCCTGAAGATTTAAATAAGTTTCATTCTTTCATTATTTTTGTAAATATTGCATGTTTTGTCTTGTTTAATTTTTAATTTTATTTTAATCCCATATATGTTTATTTCTTCACAGTTAGACCCCTATATTTATGTTTTCTTTGCAAATGAGCCCTGAACATTTATTTTGTGACCCCTGAGTTTCTTTATTTGAAAATTGCATTGTAAATATTTCACATTTTACCCTATTTAACTTTTAATTGCATTTTCAGTCCTATATATGCATGTTTTATCGCACTTAAACCCCTGAAATCATGTTTTCTTTGCATTTAAGTCCTGAGATTTTGCATTTTGACCCCAAAGTTCTTTGAAAAGAGTTTCCTTTGTACAATTTGCATTTTAGACCTTAAAATTATCCATAATTACATTGATCATGTAAAAAACTTGATTTTTATCACATCTTGGTCCTGAAATTTTGCAAATCAGTCCCGAAACTCAATCTATAATGTTTTTAAACAGGAAATTTTACATCAAGGACCCTGAAACTTTTTTAAATCATGAATGATAGTTTTTATTGCATTTTTAAAATCACATTTTAATATGTTTCACATTTATTGATCACTTGTGCTTGTAAATCCCCACTTAAATAATGTTTTCATCAAAAACCCATGTTTGAAATATAAATGAACATCTGATTTCACATTTTGTCAGATTTGCAGCCTATGTAGGAATTTTGCATAGTAAACCCTAGGTTTTCAAGAATTTACCAAAAGTATAATTTTCACACATGTTACATCACATAGCCACATTTTTATTAAATTTAACATCCTAGCAACAAGATAAGACTTTTTAAACACATTTTTTAACCATTAACTTTTCCTTTCTGTGAATTTTGCAAATCAAACCCTGAGTTTTCAGGGAATCATCTAAGTACAATTCTCACATCCCAGTGTCATATTTTCCTTTGATCCATCATCTATACACTAGAGCAGAAGTTTCTGAGTGCATTTTGATCTGGATTTTCATCCTTTCTTGTCAATTTTACGTTTTGGTTCCTATACTTATCCTTTATTGTTTTTACATTGTTTTATTATTTCAAGACCTTTTCTTTTGCATGTTTTCTTTTTTTTCCCTAACATTTTTCATGCATTTTGGCATACCTTAGACCATGCATTATCCCCATGCATGCATTTATCACATTTATCACACTAAAATGACCAAATTGCCCCTATGTCATCAATTCATGCACATGTATATCAGTTATTGCACCAAGTCATGCATAACCTCTGTCCAAAGCATTCCATAGCATCCTTTACCCATTTATGTACATTTCCATGTATTTTACATAGTTTTGTTACATTTGCACATTAGTCCATCCTTTTTGAATAACTTTGCATTTCATGCATTCTTCCGTGGATCTTTCTCCGATCTGTCTTCAAATTCCTTCATCTGATAATTGATTTGACTATCTTCATTCCATGTTTTTGGATTTTCCCGATTTGATATGGATTTCATCGCCCGTGGGCTTACATTAACAGGCCTGAAGGCCAACATTAGCCCCACCACAGATTATTTTCCCTTTTTGATTTTCACGACCTTTTCCATGATTCTGATTGCTCGAGTTAACTCCACCGTCCATCTTTTTGACATCAGTATAGTTTTCATAACCATTCTTTACAAAAACATTGTCATTTTATGTGAATTTCTTCACATGTCACAGTTTTCCTGTTTTATGTGGACTTCTTTGTAGTTTTCCCACCTTGATTTTTGTGATGCTTTCTTTGATTCTAACAACTTGAGTCAGTTGCATTTTTAACATTCTTGAGACCTGTATGATTTTCCAGGTCCTTCTCGCCCGAAACCTCGTCATTTCATGTGATTTTCTTCGTTGTGCCATACTTTGTGATTTCATCATTTCACGAGGATTTCTTTGTAGTTTTCGTGTACCCTCTTATACATCCAACTAGTCCTATCTTGGCACTCACGTCAACATGATTAGAACACAATCTAGGCATAGGAAACATTCATTCAGCCTCAAGCAAGCGAATCAGGCTAGAAAGACCGAGTTTCTCGGGCATACGGGGGTGCCTAACACCTTCCCCGTGCGTAATAGGAATCCTTACTCGTCCTCTGGTTTGTAGACATCTGTCTTTCATGTTTACATCTCATTCATTCACGTTTTGTGATTTGTTTGTGGTTTTCCTCGTCTTTCCCTTAAAAGACTAGGTGGCGACTCCTTTTCTTTTCGTTTCATCCCATCTCGTGCCCTCGCCATCTTGACATAGCTGTGGCCTCCTCCCTCTGGCGCAACTCCACGCCGGACTTCTGGGCTGGGGCACGATCACAGCTGCATAGAGTCGGCAAAAGAGTTATGTTAACAAGAGGTGGAGACCACTAGAATTTCTGGTGGGAGACTATGTGTTTTTGAAAGTGTCGTCGACCAAGAGTGTCATGAGGTTTGAGAAGCATGGCAAGTTGAGTCCTCGTTATATTGGCCCATACAAGATTACCTAGAGGATCAATGAGGTTGCTTATCAGTTGGATCTACCACTAGAGATGTTGTCCGTGTATGATCTGTTCCATGTCTCCATGTTGAGGAAATGTCTGGCTGACGCATCTCATGTGATCCCAATTCAGCTAGAGGGGCTCCAACAGAGATCTGTCCTTTGTGGAGGATGTCTTCTAGATTGTTGACAGCATGGAGCAGGTGCTGTGGAACAAGGTGATTTTGCTGGACTTGGTGTGGTGGCGACATCATGGAGCTGAGGAGGCCACGTGGGAACGTGAGGAAGCCATCCTAGCCAAGTATCCATATCTTTTCGCCTACTAGAAATTTCAGGGGCGAAATCTTCTTTTAAAGTGGTTAGGATGTAATACCCATAAATTCATTTTGTAATTATTAACATTATAATGAATTTATTCCTAGATGGGTGTTACTGTTTCCGAGGCCCGTTTGTGTGATTTTGTGATTTTGGGCTTGGACGTTGTGGGCCAGCTTTTGATTGCGTGTTCTAGGTGCGGGTCCGTGTGGGGCCCATGTTTGTGGGCCAGTTGGTGGGAGTGTTTGGTGCAGTAAGTTGTTAGCTCATGCAAGAGGCTAGTGGTTGCACTATGCATGCATGCATGCAACTACCACTTTCAGCACTTATTTATAGTCACGGCCAACGACTCTTCCTCCGCACCTCTCCTCCTCTTCTTCCCCGCGCATTTTTCCTTCGTCCCGAGCACGCCATTTTTTCCCCCTCTCCATTCCTTCCCGTCTCCTCCCCCTCCACTCACCCCTCCACTTCATTCTCTCCCTCCTAGCTTGTTACCTCCCCCCATCTCCCCTATTAGGTGTGCTCAAGGATCAACAGCGGTGTGTGGCAGTCGTGGCGGCATGTGGAGCTTCGGTGAGGTGTTCTTGAGGTCGTGGAGTGGCCGTAGACGTGTGGAGTCGTCGGAGTTGGATCATCGTAGGGTTCATTGCAGGTACGCACCTCCAACCAACGTATAGAAAGTATGAAATTAGTAGAAATTGATAGGAATGCATGGAATCTAGGTAAATTTATATTCTTAGAATTTATTGTAATTTTATGAGAATACATTGTGGTATTTATGGTGTTTTATGATGGTGGTTGCGGTTTGGGTCCTTCTAACCCTTTTGTCTTTGCGAATTTGTATCTTGATGCATGGTGAATGGATTTTGATTTTGTTTGTTGGGATTTGGAGTAAACTCGATTGTCTACATCTTATGTTTTATGTGAGATTTTTGGTACTTATTTTGGGGGTCCGTCCCACAGTCCCATTTTGGGTGATTTCGAAAGTGGAGTTTTTGGTCATTTTTTGGAGTCGTAGAATTCGACATATCGAATTGGAAACAGCATACCGAACCAGTAATTTTCAGTATACCAAATCCTTTCGGCATGACGATCTTTCTATCATTTTTGGTCTTCCGATCGATTCGGTCTACTGAATCTCTCCGGTTGACCAATCCAGGAAAATTTGGCATACCGAACCCATTTTTCGGCATGCCAAATCAGGGTCTAGAGATTTTTTTTTATAAAAATCTGATTTTGAGGGTTTTCCAAATTGGTTTGTATTGTCCCTTTGAGATGGGATTGTGGGCCGCTGGTGGTGGTCCCCTGGGACACCTGATATGCTGTTTTGTAGAGATTTTGAAAATGTTTTCAAAAATATAAAATGATTTTGAAAATGTCTTTCTAAAGAGATGGTTGGCCCGTTTTGGAAAATAGTTTTCATGGTTTTCTGTGTGCAGGCCGAGACACCGTGGGACCATGTCGTTGAGATTAGGGAATGTGACAACATTCTCGGGTGGTCGAACACATTTCCCTAGTTAAGGTCGCGGGTTGAGATACCTGAGGCTGAGGGTCGTCGGGTCTTGGAGGTATGAGACTCCCTGACTGTCGTCTCAAGGCTAGGGTTGTGGTCCACGGGTTGAGGTGTCTTGTGACATGATAGGGAGGTATGATACTTCTACTGTCGCTGCGAGCACTATGGCTCAGGTGTTGTCAGGTGTGGAGGTATGACACTCCCTCCTGAGCATCGTGTGGAAAACACCATGGGGAGGCATACCCTGTGATGTCCAATGTAGGTGGGACTCGTGCCCCGTAGTTGGTAGCATCTTGAGACACTAAATTGCCTTCCTAGGAAGGGGTTGGCTTTGTGAGGGTTCTCCAAGTGAGAGAATCGCGGAACGGTGATCGCTCCTACACAGGATGGCTTCACCATGGCAGTGCAGACGTCATGGTCTCTTCTCAAAGACCGCTTGTTGCTAGAGTTGGTTGCTCGACGTCGAGCTTCTCGAGTCACTGTGTGTGGTTTTGGCCATTGAGGTCCTTGTTCGTGGCTTTGGGCTGATAAAGCCCTAGTTGTTGTTTTGGCCGATGTAGGCCTGGTTTGTGGGATTTCAGAGAAAATGATTATGAAATGAATTTAAAAGGAAAATTAATATACTTTTGTTTTCTACCATTTTGTAGGGTGTGTGCTGGGTGACTTTTGTTACTCATGCTTTCCTCATGTTTTTGGGTTGCAGGTGCAGACATGTAGAGGATTTAACATAATGCATATAGTCTAGAGTCTCGTAGCCGCACACACAGGTTCCTAGTAGTTGATATTTTCTGCTTAGCTTTTAATTTCCTGTAATTTAATTTGTTTTAAATTGTTATGGGAAATTTGGGGTGTGACAGTGTTCAACTTCACATTTTTGGTCATGATGAGCCCTATCACATATTTATTATTTGAGCATCACATTGCCAATACATTTGCAATGGTTCAAATTTTTCCATGGTTAATGTAACATTTATGCCCAATTATCTAGAATTATTGTAAACCATGGAATATTTGTAATATTTGTGTAATATGGTTTATTAATGGATAATCAGGGTGTTTCTGGCCCAAGTGTGTTTTTCTCTCTTTTTGTGGTTTTGTTGTATTGCTTGCTCTGGTTGAGTGGCATTCTGGCTTGTTGTGTCTCCTATGTGTGCATGGAATCTAGGTTGGCCTTTGGTCAAATAGAGCAAAGTGCTCTCCTCTTTCACGAGACTTCCCTACCCCATAGCACTGCCTGATCTTTCCTATCACGCCAGCTTGAGAAGGTTGAGGCAATCGACAGAATCGGTGAAGATGGTAGGTGCGAGAGCAACGTTAAAAGGGGAAGTTGGCCATAGCATCGAACACTAAAGGCGCAAGAGAAGGAGAAGGGATTGAAGCCAGAGTCATGAGCTAGAGAAAGGTGAGTGCCAGAGGAGGAGGAGCTGTGAGAGGGATGCGATGGTGCCAGTGATCGATCGGTGGTTGGGGAAGTCCAGAGGCTCGCTAGGGAGGCATGGAATCGCTGGAAGCCTACTAAGGGTAGGTGTCCCACTCTTCCTCTCTCTTGTTTGTGTTGTGATTTAATGGTAGAAAATCATGATAAATGCATAAAAAATCATGAAAAATTATGGAAATGGTGTGGATTATTGAATGCATGCTTAGGAATAGATTATGCCATTTTACATGAATTATGGTGGATTATTGTGAATTTTTGGATAGAAATATGGTTTAGGGCAACCATGTTTTTGAATGTGCTTTCTGTCTTTATGATTTTATTTCAAGAGCTATGGTTCATGATTTTTGATGAAATTTGTCCCAAATGGTAGTTGGATTAGAGCAATACATTTGGTGATTTTTGTGTGGATTGTGGTTCACCGAATATGGGTCCGTCGTTGGCTCCCATTCCGACATACAAGTAGCCTGAGGCTAAGGTGATGCTCAACTTCATCTGAATCGGCATGCTGAAGTGTTTCAATATGCCAAATTAAGGGAAATCGGCATGTCGAAATAGACCCCTGAGACTATTTTAGATTTTAAGGGATTTCAGCATACCATCAGATTTCGGTATGCCGAATCAGGCATTTCTAACACTTTGAAACTTTTTGATATGCCGAATCAGGCCCCTAAATTATATGAATGAGATTTTTCTTAAAGTGAAATGTGAATGGTTTTATGTGGTATTTGGCATGTGGTATTTTGATGAAAACCCCTTGAGAATGGGATGATGGTTTATGAAAGTGTTTCCTATAATGAAAGGTTTTGGAAAATGGTTTTTGAAGAAAAACCCGCATGTTTTTGAAAAGAGATTTCTATTGTTTGTTCCAGATCCACGTAGTGTTAGGATGGCAGCTGGTAGGGGCATGAGACCTCAATGAGACAGGTTGTTAGTCCAAGACGTGGTTGTCAAGGTTTGCGACGGTTGAAACCAGGTTACCCCACTTTGTGATGGTGTTGGCAGGGCCTAGAAATGTGAAACCTGGGTTTTTGGATACCAATGGGACATTAAGAATGACGTATCTCCATGCCTAATGAATAAATTGATGTAAGGCCTATTGGCCAGAATAGTAGTCTACCCACACAGGGACTTTCATTTTGGCAGTGCAGGTGAGTGGGGGTTGCTACCTCACCTTCTGCTTGTGGCATAGCTGCCTCTGATCAAGCTAATACTATTGAAATGTAATGTGATGTGTATGTGCTTTTGAGCTGGAATTGGACTGTGTTTTGGCTTGAGGTTTTTGTCAGATTCTAGTACGAGTTGAGACTCTTGGTTTGAGCCAGTTGCTAGCCAATGTGTGTTTGTGTTTTGAGCCATGTGTGGCCTTATGGTTTTTAGGCTAGATCTGGTCAAGAATATGATTTATCGAAATGCATGAATGATTAAAAATGCATGAGCTTTGAGAAAGAAAATGGTTTAGAAATGGCATGGTTTGGTAACAGAGCTTCTTCATGACTTCTGGACATTGATAGAGAATTCCAAGTGTTCGTAAACTGATTTTGTGGTTTTACCGAGGTTTCAAGTCATGGTTTGTAAGAATCGAGATTTTGAGTTTTCTCGCGATTTTGTTGTGGTTTTCCGTGGTTAAGCACGTACTAAGTGACTTAATGTCACTCACACGTGTTTTGTTTTGTTTGTTTTGGTTTTCAAGTGCCTAGCTTTGGAGTGCAGTCCACTTCCTAGTGCGCATGATTTGGAGCCACTAGTCGCACACAGATCTAGGTAATTAGCCTTAGGTAGCTTCCAATTATTTTAATTAATTGTTATATTCATTCGTCGTCGGAATTGGGCAAACTAAATTTCCTGTTTTTTGAAAACATTCCCCAGACCTTACTCATTCGTTCGTCGGAATTGGGACCTCTAGCCCACTCCTTTCTGGTGAACCACAATTCATATATAAAACATATAATCTAACATGCCAAGTATACTTTTATTTGGGACAAGTTTCATCAAAAACTATTAAACATTGCTTAAGATACAAAATCAAAAGCCAATGAGGCACATTTCGAATCACTGTAGCTAAATCATGAAAATTCAACATAATTAGTTGTAAAGTCATGGAAAAATCATAGAATCAGCATACATCCATGATCTAACTCTGCTCTACCCATTTGCATGCATTCCACACTTGATTATGGCATTATTCAAGGAATTCCACATTAACAAAGGGAAAAAGGGGGAAGAAGGAAGACACGTACACAAAGTCGATCTCCGATGGTTCTCTCTCCTCGAAGGCTTCCACCGGGCTCTCTAGGTCCTCCGGTGATCCTATTCAACCAGCGGAACACGCTTCTCCCTCTCCGTCTCTCTCCTTCTTCTCTTCTCTAGTTCTCTCTCTCACTCTCACTTTCTTTCTTGTTCACCTCCCAATTCTCCTCTTCTCTCCCCCAGCATGCCCATCCCCAGCATCATCTCCCCCTCCCTTAAATGCCCGCTGCCTCCTTGACCTCCATTATCAACAACACTGCTAGGGAACCTGGTGAATGAACGAGTGGCATGGTGGAAGGCTGCGGGCACTGTGGCAAGCACAATGAAGGGCGATAGGCATTGTGTAGAGTTAACTCCAGCCTCACATTTGTCCCACACACACACATGTGGCACACACGGGTCCAAACATCACATAATAGAGAAAAACACTAGAGATAAAGCCAACTAATAGAGAGAGAAAACTCAACACCAAAAATCATTATATCATTGAGCTAATTATCCATATTACAAAAATTAATTACATCTATTCTGGATAATCTGGGCATGGATATTACACACCACTCCACCCCCAAGGCCTCCTTTGCCAATCAGTAATACCATCTACCTTCCCTACCCCATCCTCTCCTGCCCCCCCCCCCCCCCCCCC
>JAMKQA010013734.1:0-20402 GCA_024699735.1 Posidonia australis
GTCTTTGCGATTGAATGCTTATGTGCTAAAATTCTTGAATTGCATCATAAATTCCAAAGACTTAATTAAAACCGGAAAATCTCTATTCACCCCCCCTCCAGAGAAGCCTTAGTATCCTACATCTACAAGTCCAAAACACAAACAAGACCCTCAATGGCCAAAACCACACATAGTGAGTCGGGAAGTCCGACGTCAAGTAACCAACTCTGGCCATAAGCAGCCACCAAGGTGCATTGCACTGCCACGATGAAGCTACCCTGTGCAGAAGCGATCATCGTCCTGCGATTCTCCCACCTGGAGAACCCTCACTATGCCAATCCCTCTAGGAGGGCAATCCTATCTCTCAACATGCTACCAGCTACGGGACACATGTCCCACTCGCCCTGGCCATCACAGGGTACGTCTCCTCATGCGTCCTCTACATGGTGCTCAAGAGGGAGTGTCATACCTCTACACCAGACAACACTCAAGCCTCAGTGCTCACAGTGACAGTAGGAGTATCATACCTCCCCGTCATGCTATAAAACACCCCAACTTGTGGACCACAACCCTAGCCTTGAGACGACAGTCAGGGAGTCTTATACTTCCAAAACCTAACGACTCTCAGCCTTAGGTATCTCGGCCCCCGACTTCAACCAAGGAGATGCACCTGACCACCCAAGAATGTCGTCACATTCCCTAGTTCTAACAACATGGTCCCATGGTCTCTTAACCTGTACACAGAAAACCAAGAAAAACCATTTTCCAAAATGGGTCAACTCATCTCTTTCAAAACCATTTTCAAAACCATTTTATATATATGGAAAATAGTTTCAAAAACCTCAACAAAACTGCACATCAGGTGTCCCACAAGACCACCACTGATGGCCTACGATCCCATCTCAAATGGGCAAAACAAACCAATCCGGAAAGCCACTGCATTAAAAAGCATTTTACCAGAAAACCAAGAAATACCTCCAAAAAAACCCTATCAGACACACACATGTGGACCACGCGTCTGGTCTATGCCCTAGGCATTTTGTCTGAATGCAAACAGAGCCTGGACTAGGGGCCAAAATTGTTGCCGGACCCATGCAAGTGGTTCACGCAATTGGCCCCCGCCCCTAGTTTTCTGTCAGAATTCAAACAACCCTTGGACAAAGACCCAAAAATGTCGCCTGAAGTGGGAACCAAGGGCGAGCCTGCCAAACAAGCAGCAAAAAGTTCAACTAAAACATATGTGATAGACCCTCAAGTCTACTACAAATCCACATAAACTAAACTAGAATCCATTGAGCATAGCTCCCGGAATAAAATCGTAAAGCCAAGGTGCTCAAAGAAACCAAAAACCACACTATAGCAAAATTAACGCCATAAATGCCACAATAAATCACCATAAATTCTCAATAAATACCAAACATTAAATTTAGCCTGGATTACATGCATCTTAGGAATTTCTACCATTTTCATGCTTTCTAATACAAGTGTGAAGGTGTGTACCTGAAAAACGGCCTTTGGCAACCCAACTCCAGCCACTAGTCACCCACCAACTCCCTGAAGCTTCCACGTCCTCCAGAGCTCCGACCACGCTGATGCCAAGCCACACTAGAACCTTTGCCTCACGCTCCCACTCTCGGCCTCTCTTTGGCGCACGAACAAGGGAGGGGAGAAATAAGGGGAGATGGGTGGGGGAAGGAGAGGAGAGGTTGGGGAAAGAGAGGGGGTGAGGGGGTGGAAAGGAGAGATGCAGGGGAAGCCTTTGACCGCAACTATTTACACGTGGGAAGGAGCAGCTATGCGCCTTCCCAACCACCACGCATGCACCTACTCGTCTCTAGTTGCCCACCAGCCACACCACGCCACGCACAGCACAACCACCAGGCTATAGCATGAGGCCTCCTATCACACCAACCAGCCCAAAAATGTGAGCCCCACATCGACCAACACACGGGCGCACTAGTATAGTGCCACACTCACAGTGCCAACCATGCATAAGAACACACAAACAGAAGCCAGCCCACAAGGCCCAAGCCTAAAATCACACAAACAAGCCTCAGAACAATAACACCTGTCCAAAAATAAATTCATTACAATGTAAATAATTACAAAAAGAATTTATGGGTGTTACAAATTCTTTGTAATGCAACAAGAGTCCAGTGCTTTCTTGGGTTGAGAGGAGCATCACCGCCAATTTGTGTGGAGTTTAGCGAAGGGTTCATCAAAGACAAGTACGCTATAGATTAAGGAAACTCTAGAGAGTTTCTCGAGGAGTGGACTAGGCTGGGGTTGGCCAAACCATTATAAATCCTGGTACTATTTTTCATTGTCTCCTATCTCCTTCTATGCATGTTTATAGATTTACTCTCAGCTCTCGTTATTTGTTTCATCTACTAGAAATAATTGAATCAGTTCCTTTCTTATCACATAGTTAAATTATATAATTAAAAATTAAGATTCTTTATTCACCTCCCTCTAGAGAAGCCATTCGATCCAACATACCCTAATGTTTTCCTAGAGGAGTTGCCTAGTATGCCGTCACATAGAAAAATAGAATTCTTGAATGATTTAGTGTCAGGATCAAGTTCTATCTCGAAGGCCACTTACAGAATGGCACTTGCTAAATTGACATAGCTCCGGAACAAATTGCAAGAGATACTAGACAAAGGCTTTATCAAGCCAAGTGTATCACCTTGGGGTGCGCTTGTGTTGTTTATCAAGAAGAAGGATGGTTCACTCTGGCTATGAATCAATTATCTGATGCTGAACCAGATCACTATGAAGAACAAATGCCCATTACCCAAGATAGATGACCTATTTGACTAGTTGCAAGGAACTTCAATCTTTTCAAAGATAGATTTAAGATCAAGTTATCACCAACTCCTAATCCAAGAATCAAATGTACACAAGACAACCTTTCGGACCTGTTATGGCCATTATGAGTTCTTGGTCATGCCATTTGGGTTAACAAATGCATCGACTACTTTTATGGACCTCTAATGATCAGAGTATTCAGGCCCAACTTGGATTAGTTTGTAGTAGTGTTTGTTGACGACGTATTGGTGTACTCTCCTAATGTAGAAACTCATCAAATGCATTTAAGGACTATGCTGAAGATGCTGAGACAACATCAACTCCATACAAGGTTCTCTAAATGTGAGTTTTGACTAAAAAAGGTCTCATTTCTCAGCCATATCATCTTAATAGAAGGTATTAATGTGGATTTGGGTAAAGTGGTAATAGTCAATAGTTGGGCCAGACCCAAGAATGTATCAAAGACTAGAAGTTTCTTGAGCTTAGTAGGATATTATCAGAGGTTTATCTAAGATTTTCCAAGATTACAGTGCCTCTGACCAGTCCGACTTGGAAGGAAGTTCTATTCATATGGGAATGGTAGTGCGAAGAAAGCTTCAATGAGCTAAAGGCACGTTTGCTCACATTTCCAGTCTTAACTTTGCCTTCTGAAAATGGTGGCCTCACGGTATATAGTAATGCCTATGGAACTGGTTTGGGGTGTGTTTTAATGCAACATGGTAAGGTAGTGGCATATACTTCCCACCAGTTGAAAGACTATGAGAAGAATTACCCTACCCATAACTTGGAGATGACTGCAGTATTTTTTGCACTGATGATTTGGAGACACTATCTATATGACGAATAATTTGAGGTCTTTACAGACCATCACAGCTTGAAGTACATCTTTACATAGAAGGATTTGAACCTGAGACAGCAAAGATGGGTGGAATATCTCAAGGACTTTGACTTCAGTCCAACCTAACAACTAGGGAAGACTAATGTGGTTGCAAATGCACTGAGCAAACGCACCCATGCCATGGTCAACCTGATGATCAAGGAATGGCATCTACTGGAAGGGTTGGTTGAGTATAGACCTTGAAGGTAGTCTCAAGGACCTGTTGGAGCTTGGATGACAAATTTGTTTGTTCACTTGAGACCCATTTGTATAAGAAATCTAAAAGAAGCTGGAAACAGGGGGCGCCCCACTTCTCAGTTGTTATAGATGGCGGGTTGAGGTACAACATGTGCTTGTATGTGCCTCAAGTGGAAGATGAAGCAAAGATTATTAGACGAAGCCCAATGATCCAAATACACCATTCATCCAAGAAGCACCAAGATGTACAAGGATTTGAAAAGGAATTTCTGGTGGCTTGAAATGAAGAAGAAAATTACTGAGTATGTGGTGAAGTGTACAACCTGCCAAATGGTAAAGATTGAACATCAGAAGTCTAGACAAAGTCTACAACCTCTGGATATTTCGGTTTGGAAATGGGAGCATATATCGATGGATTTCGTAACAAGATTACCCAAGACCAAGAGAAAGAATGATACAGTCTAGGTAATTGTGGATCGGCTCACAAAGTCAGCATACTTTTTCCCCATGCAAGTAAATCTCCCATTGATATCGCTAGCAGAGTTGTACATATCTGAAATAATTTGGTTGTAAGGAGTTCTGGTGTCAATCGTGTCTGACAAAGACATATGGTTTACAACCAAGTTCCAAGGAGTGTTGCAAGAAACATTGGGTATTGTGTTGAATTTCAAGACCACCTTCCACCCTTAGACAGATGGTTAGACTAAAAGGACTATTCAAACACTAAAGGATATGTTGGAGGCCTATGCCTTGGATTTTGAAGGAAGCTAGGAGGAACATCTACTGTTGATTGAGTTTGCCTACAACATTAGTTATCACTCCAGCATTGGAATGGTACCATATAGAGCTCTGTATGGTAGACCGTATAGAACACCCACTTGTTGAAGTGAAGTAGGCAAACATTAGCTTTTGGGCCCAATGATTGTGTCGCACTATGAAGACAAAGTGGACCTAATCTAGAAGAGATTGGTAGCTGCACAAAGTAGATAGAAGAGCTATATCGATAGGAGGTGGAGACCTTGGGAATTAGAAGTAGGAGACTTTGTTTTCTTAAAGGTATCACCAACTAAAGGAGTGGCATGATTTGGAAAGTAGGGGAAGCTGAGTCCCTGCTATATCGAACCCTAACAAATTTCCAAAAGGATCAGTGGAGTGGCATATAAGTTGGATCTGCCTCTAGAACCTTTCGTTGAATGGTAGATGTCCAATCGTGGTAACCCCACTTATTCTATTAGAGATGAATTTCAAGGATAAAATTCTTTTTAAGCGGGTAGGATGTGATATCTAGGCTTGTATAGGTCAGGCGCTTGTAGTAGATGAGTATTTCAAGTGGACATAGGTAGCACAATCTCCTAGCAAGTGTCATTGCCGCAAGCCCTAGTCAGGTGGTACCAGCGTGAGTTGTGAGCATGCAAGTTATAATATAGTGAACACCACCATTGACAAAAAGAATATAGTAAACACCATTGCTACCATGACAGTGCCATACCTTGCTTTGCACCGCCCCATCTCACCCTATTGTCGCCAACTTGTGTCTTTGGGAAGTTGCCGACAACAGGCACTCGATAAAAAGGACCCAAGACCCCCTAGGTTGAAGTAGAATGAGAGAGAGAAAGAGAGAGTGAGAGGGAGAGTCAGAGACTAAGAGATGGGGAAGTAGGAGGAGTCGGCTCACTGGAGGAAGGAAGGGTTCACCGACGACTTCACCGTACGTGTCCTAACACCTCTTTTCTCAATACTCATTTGATTAATTATGTACAAATGGATGATAAATGTTGCAATTAGCTTGCTTTCAATGTATGATAGAGATCGTTTGAATTTATGGAGAGCTTTTCTGCAACATTTGTGCTTGATTTTCTAGAATAGTGTAAACCATGAATATTTGTAATATTTGTGTATATGGTTTATTCCTAGATAATCATAGTGTTTCTAGCCCAATGTGTTTGTTTTCTCTCGGTGTGGCTGTGTTGGCTTGGTTTCCCCGGTTGAGTGGCATTTTAGCCTGTTGTTGCTCTGGTGTGTGTGCATGAAATCTTGGTTGGTTTCTTGTCAAACCATGCATAGTGTCCCTCTCTTTTCTCCTTCATGAGCCATGTCTTCAGCCACACCCGTAGCCCTACCTGATCCATCCCATCGTCGCTAGTCTAGTGAAAGGCCGAGACGAGACAACCAACAGGCAACATGGAGAGGCAAGTGCAAAAAGGCTTTAAAGGGAGGAGGAAGTCACAACGTTGGCAGCTCAAGCGCAAGAGGTTGAGAGAGGAAACCAATGGAGGAGTGTGAGCTAGAGAGAGAGAGGGCCTAAGGTGGGTGTTGCGAGCCAAGCACTAGAGATGGGAGGTGCTGTAAGAGCTCATCGGTGGCTGAGGAAGCTTGAAGCCCACCAGAGGTGAGGAGAGGCTAGCCGAAGAGGTATGCATCCTTCGTCTCTCTTCATTTATGTAATATGAGTAATGGGTATAAAATGATGAATAAAGCATGATAAAATCATGAAAAATTATGGAATGGTGTATATGAGTAGACATGTATGCCTTGGAGTGATTTATGCCATATTCATGATTTATGGTGAATTATTGTAGATTTTTGGATGATTATTGGAGAATGTGCTATAGTGATCATTTTTGAGCTCTCTGTGTTTGTGATTTATTTCTGAGAGCTATGGCTAATGGATTTTGATTAAATATGTCCCAAATGGTAGTTGGCTTAGAGCCCTACATTTGGTGGATTTTGGATGAATTGTAGCTCACTAGAGATGGATCTGCCGGCAACTCCCATTCCAGCGAACGAGTGGCCTAGGGCTTGGGGTTGTTTTCCAAAATCGTAGGATTTAATATGCCAAATTTGGTTCGGTAAGTCGTTTTTCTGTCAGTTTGGCCCCAATTTTGTGTTTCAATTGATCAAAATGTTTCGATCTACCAGGTCAAGGAATTTCAGAAGACTGTTCTAGGTTTCTGACCCAGGTTTGGTCTACTATTTTGGTTCGGTATGCCGAACTAGAGCCTAGAGCCTTAATGATGAGATTTCGATTAATGATGATTATGAATGGATTTTTATGTGGTTTTGATATATGTTTAAGAGTATTCTACATAATGAGATTTTGGATCATGGGATTGATATCCTTGATAAAAAAAATGAATGATTTGTTGTAGTTTTTGGGCATGAGTCCCATTTTATGAAATGTGAATAGTTTTCAATGATTTATGGCATATGATGTTTTGATGGAATCCCCGTGTGAGTGGGAGGATGATTTATGGAATGTAGTTTCCAATAATGAAAGGATTTAAAAGTGGTTTTTAAAGAAAACCACATATTTTGAAAAATAGATTTTTTTGTGGTTCGCAACCACGTGGATTTGGTGTCAACAATTTGGTAAGGGTATGATACTCCAATGGAACTAGTTGTCAAATACGACTATAGTTGTTGAGGCTTGGGGCAGTTGAAAGTGACTAGAGTACCCCATATGAGATGGTGTTAGCTGGGCCTAAAGGTGGAAACCCGAGTGACCGAATACCGAGGGACGTCATGAGGAGACGTATCCCCATGCTTATATGTGATAAAAAAAATTGTTGAGGCTTGTAGGCCGGGGTGATGTCCTCCCTCATGGGGAAGTTCATTACGGCATTGCAGTAGGGTAGGGGTTGTGACTTCATTGATTGTGTATACACCCCGATTTTGAAGTGGCTCATGGATAGACTCTCCAGAAGGATGTTGCTTCGGACACAGTAGGCCCAACCACATCCAAATCCAATCTGACATTTTGGTTAGCCCGAGATCATTGCACCAAACCACGACAGCATGCCCATGATCCAGTTGATAATCTAGGCAACCAAGTGATAAATTTAAACCCAAATTTGGCGCATCATTTAGGTGAACGTATGGAGAACACTATGTTGGAGCACCAATGTGGAGCACCATCATGGCGCACGATTCAGGAGCACCATGCAAGCGCACCATCATGGCGCACCATGCTGGCGCACAACCACTTTTCAGGGTGCTGACTGTTGGCTATCCATCTTCTACACTTGTAACGTCCACTTGTGAATATTCTTCTACGAACCTACGTAAGTCTCTTGGTTTCCACGTCCCTTGGCATCCAAGACCTTACATTTCCACCTCCTTTAAAAGCCACCCATGAACTACACTTTTCTTTTTTCTTGGTTACATTGGCATCCCACAGGAGAGCATCCCAAAACACTCATAGCATCCCTGAGCAATCTCTGAACCCTCCAACTGCGTCCAAAGCAACCGAGGGAGGGTTATCTCAAGCCATTAATGGAGAAAACACCACAGGTACCATCCCATTGCTTGCCTTTGTTTAGTCTTTTAGGGCTCTTTTGAATGAGGTTTCATACTATGAACTTGGCTGTGGTTTGATTATCTGTGGCTTGTTTGATCATTTGCACTATTTATTAATTTTGGTGATTGGTCATGGTACACTGTTTGTAAGCGCATTTGCACTGTCTGTTTATTTTGGAGTTTGTTTGCACTGTTTCACATCTTTTGGTGATGTATCTTGGTCCCTATGAGGCTATTGGCCATTTAATATGGGTTGTGGCACACCCCTTGCATGCCATGACATTCTCCCATGCTCCCTCAATCAATCTGGATACCGCATTCATCTCAAGATCCGCCATAGATAGTTGCAGTCCTAGAGAACCCATAAACATGTATTGATAGGGAATGAGAGAGAGGGGTGTTTTGGGCTTGATTGTTTAGTATGATTGTGTTCCCTGGCATCTAGGTTAGTCCCCTGAATAGCCATATGTACGGTAAGTTACATGTATTTTGCTCAGACTCTGGAATCAATTTGTAGTCTAAAACAGAGTACCTAGAGTGCACCATCTAGGAGCACTATAGTGGCGTACCATATAGGTGCACCAGACTGGCACGCCATCCTGGTGCACTGGTCTAGTTGCAGAATGCCAACAGTAGGTTTTGTTTCATGATTTATATGTTTTTCCGGTTGTCATGGGCTCTGATTTTTCTAGTGTTTTTTTCTAAATATACCATGATCATGTTTGCATAGTTTTACAATCTAATAACTCTATTTGCATTGATTTTGCATCTAGTAAAGTAGTGATGCATGCTACTTGGGGCTCATTCCCCACTTCACCTATGTTTGGTTTTAGGCACAACATGCATGTGACATGGCATTGCATAACACCCTTGGGTGGATAAGAATAGGCTGTAAAGCCGACATTGCCACCAAAGTAAACGAAAAAACCAAGAAAGACCGATTTGTCGGGCGCACGGGGGTGTCTAATACCCTCCCCGTGTGCAATAGGGATCCTTACACAATTTTTGGTTCATAGTGACCTTTTCTTCCATTGGCTTGTTATCATGCATAGTTTCATTGTTTTAAATGGTTTTCCTTGTCTCCCGTTTTAAGTAGATTAGGTGGCGACTCCCTCATTTTATCCTTGTCTTTATCGATTTTTGCTGTAACTTTGTTGGCCCTCACGGATTTGGCCTTTCGCACCACACACGAGGCTGTTGCTAGCATGGTTACAGGAACTGGCGACTCCGCTGGGGATAACCAGATCCTGGCTTTCATTTTGGGTTTTTCGTTTACTTTGGCTTTTTTGCTTGTTTGCTTGTTTCTCATTATTTACTTTGGTCGCCCCTTTTATAACATAAGCTGTGTCTTCCTTACATTTCATGCATGCCTTTTGTATGGTGGGTGTTTTATTTTTACACAATTGCTATGCCATCACTTTTGCACATGACATGTGCATGCTTTTTGTTTGTTGATTGGTGTTTTCTTGGCATGTTTTTTTTTCCTTTTGCATTTGCGATGATTAGTAAATTAGAGACATGTTTTTTCCTCCCTAGTTGGTTAATAAAAATCACATAAAACAAAAATAAATAAATAGGGCAAACTAGTGACAAATTACAAACTTTCCCCCAAAGATTTAATAAATCTGCTAGTAAAATACTTAAAGTATATTTTGCATTCCTCATATAGGGCAAACTTCTTCTCCTCTTTTGAGTCTACCTATATAGTTTGCAAAGGACATTCCTTGGTTTCTCATTCTATGGCTTTGGCATGGGATGAGATATCAGTATGTCCCCCTATCCAGGGTAGTGTCGGTGTTAGTAGAGGGTATAGCCTACTGCTTTGGCAGAGGACGAGGCCTCGAATACACCACCCATTCACTGCTTAAGCTTTCGCAAGGATTTAGAACGGGAACCTTTACTTTCTAACCTTGAGTCGAAGACCCATCTACCCTTGTGTGAACTCGGAGTAGACGGCTTGGTAGGACACCCCTAGGTTGTGAGAGAGCGCATGTTAGAAGCATTCAAGCATTTGCACTTATACCACCATAAACACTGCATCATCTTTTCTAACATGTTTCCTGTTTTGGCACTATAGTATCAATCAGTGTGCGAGTTCCTTAGCCAGAGCTCGAGGTTTCCTTTCACTGACACCCAGTGTGAGCCGGTTTTTGATCACATCTCTTAAGTTACTTGTCACTTTTGACGATAGCTCATCCTAGGCTTCACCCTTTCGTTCCCAACCACAGTTCGATACGCACCCACTCGCGGTCCGCCATGGCTCAGCAAACCAGCTAGCCTCATTCCTCTATTGTCCAAGAGGAGGTCCCAATTTCGATATCTCCATCCTTTATGTCAATTCCTGTCATCTTCGTTGTCCCCACTTTTGCTCTGACTTTTGGGGGACCTTCCTACACCCTAGTGGGAACCCCACCCTCTCAGTATCATGTCCCTATGACAACTCTGCCCTTTAACCCTACCGTCTTGGTCATCCACTGCCTTTCGAGGCCCATCTGTCGAGTTGGTTCCCATTACCATCCCTCAGGCTCCTTTCACTACTCCTCAGGACATTGTTCTTTTAGGCACCCAACCTACTGTGGCTGTTTCTATGGTAGCTTCCCCCTAGTTTGACAACTAGGTTTCCAACTTCCTAACTCATCCATCCCTTTTCTGACTCCATCTTTTGGAGCCATAGTTGATGATCCTATGACCACGTAGCTATAACAAATGTCGGCCCTCGCCCAGCAGTATCAGGGATTAGCACTTGTGCTCCAACCTTTTTCAGGTTTGTCCTCCCCGACTCCTAAGTTGCCTTTGCAACCAACCCTAGGACCACAGATTTCACCCTCGACACTACCCCCACAGCCATCGTCATCCCTTGTCTCCCTGGCAATAGGGGCATAGACATTGCCTTTTACAACACAGCCTTAGCACCCTGCACAACGTGCATCTTCATTATCTAGTGGCCAGCCTTCTAGGCTGGCGGGAGCACAACCAACCGTGAGCATTGTTCCTGAGGCTGTTCTGGTCCAACAACTCTTGTTCCTGCATTCTGCACCTCTTGTAGCACCACCCCCGGCCTTATCCTCACCCTTATACCGGACACAAGGTTCTTCTTTTGTACCTCAGCCCACAGCACCTATGCATGGGTACACTGGCCATCCCACCATAGCACCAGACGGTGGAATGGTGGATCTAGAGGAGCCGTTAGGGGAAACCCACATGGTGTACACGACACTCGTATCAGCTGCACAATCCGCGACTGCAGTAGCTCCAGATGCTCTCTTGCGAGAGTGAATGATTTGGAGCAAACACTCCGACAAGTGCAGGACGAGGACCACCAGTCCTACCAATTCCGGGACTTCTGTTATTTCCCAGAGGCGACTCTCCCTCTAAATTTTCATATTCCAGAATTTGAGAAATATAATGGTAGAGGCTACCCAATCTCACACCTTAAAGCCTATTACAGAGACCTCGCCCAGCACTAAGCGGACAAGAGGTTGCTTATCTGCCTGTTCTAGAAGAGTCTTACAGGGCTCGTGTTGAAGTGGTTCACTTCCCTCGACAAGGCCACCATCAAGACTTGGGACGACCTCACACAGGCATTCCTCGAACAGTATTCCTTCAACCTCGACCTAGTCCCAAAGCGAGAGGACTTGGTCCTAGTTTAGCAAAGGCCCCAAGAAACATTTGGAGAGTATGTTGGACGATGGCGATCCTTGGTTTCACAGGTCAAAGATAGACTCTTCGACGAGGAGTCTATTGAGATTGTGATTCGAGGAGCACAGCTAGTAGTCGGGGCTCTGCTCAGTGTACAACCAGTTACCACCTTTTCAACTTTTCTTCGAGCGAGTGCCTGTGTTGAGAGTTCTCTACACGGCGGCAGTTTTCCAGCACTCTCTGCATTTGCCAAATAAGCCACTTCCTCACATAGTGGCGCTAGCAGCAGCAACAACAACAACAACAACCAAAACGCCAATCCACCCAAGAGGCAAGATGTCTTCAAGAATACAGTCTCTTACATTAGATCCCCTGCTGCATCGGTAAATGTCCATCTGCCTCCTCAACGGCAAGTAGTCTATGCACCCACACCCACACCTAGAGCACCTTATGCATCACACATCACCCCCACTGCCACTCCAGTATACCGTACCCCACTAGTTAGGATGGACCCACCATTGGCACATCCATAGCCGAAGCGACAACGCCGTGACCGACGCTATTATACTCCTTTAGTGGAGCCGTTGAGCACAGTGTTCCCAAAAGTCGCATCCCTTTTGAGGCTACTTGAGATTCGACCTCCTCCAAGTCTGCTCCCTGCATGGTACAATACGAACGTGTTCTGCAATTTCCATCAAGTCGCAGGCCACTCGACAGACAATTGCCTCACACTAAGGGATGCTATCTAGGACTTGATTGACCAAACGTCATCGTGATTAACACGCAAGCGGCAGGCCCATTGCCTGCATCAGCAACAACGCAAGCACCCCCAACACATCCCATCATAGTTAGCGAACCTTTACCACAACATTCAGCCCCGAGAGCACCGGGTCTCTTGGGAGTCAATTCTGTCTTTCCTCTTGATTCTGTCGCATCCCTTGTTCGTCCTACCGATATTATTCATGATGTATCCTCCCCTTTCCCCACCAATTGTATAGATCTTTCCTCGGTCGTTTCATGGAGTCAATTAGCATGATTCGTCCTACTACTGAGCCAAAGTACACTGTGGCACCGCCTATCGTATACCCCTAGCCACCTACACCAGTTTGTCTCTTAGCTTGGCCACAATCCAAACCTTTCCAATCACCAGTACCCCAAAACCATCAACTTTTATATCCACCAACCATACCAGTACAACAAACAGTCCGTCCATCGGTTGTGGCCACCCTCACTCATGACACACATCGTGTTCCATACAATTATGCCATAGAAATGTGTGTAGAGGTAACACGATAGGGTAGGGTGTACAGACCCCCAACACCCAGACCTAGTCCTCCAACACCAAATCTTGTCCAGTCAGAAGCTCAACCATCTAGACCTCCAGCACCCTTAGCACCAATTCCTGTCCAATTGCAAGCTCGGTCCCCACAACCACCCGCACCATGAGCAACTCCACCTGTTCCCACCAAAAAGGACCAACCTTCAGCAGATATAACCGCTCAGCTTAAGAAAGTCAAAGCTGACATTTCTATTTTGGACTTAATCCATACCTCAGCCAAGCACAGGGAAGCCTTCCTTAGAGTCTTCCAAGCTACCCATGTGTCCCCAACCATTGAGCCAGCCACCCTTGAAACTATGTCGGGTATGATAGCGGCGCCACAAGTGATCTCCCTTTCAAGCCAGGAATTGCCACCATCGGGAACCAATCATAATTCCCCCTTGCTCATCACCGTGCAATATCGAAGCTTCCACATCCCTCTCACGTTGGTAGACAACGGAGCAGGTTTAAATGTCTGCCCGTTGCGTACGGCAAGTGCTATCTGATTCAAGTCCGAAGACATAATACCAGTCATAAAAGGGATGACGTCCTTCGATAATACGCACCATGATGACTTGGGATCCTGGTCATTACTCTGATCATCGGTCCAGCCTGCTTCGACGTAGAATTCTACGTCGTTGACATTGAACCCTCTTTTAATCTCTTGTTTGGACGCCCCTGGCTTCACAAGCATCAGGTCATTCCCTCAACTCTCCATCGCATGATGAAGTCTTGCTGGGACGATAATGTTGCTGTTATCATGCTAGAAGATCTGGAGAAGGCTGAGGCCGTCCTTGCTGTAGCTCCACAAACTGTCCAGTTCGATCCCAAACACTCTGATATTCTGTACCATGTCAACTGGTTTGAGCCAGTTAATTTCATTCCCACTCTTGAGCGTGTCAGCCATTTGGTCGTTCGCAATAACCCCCATTTAATGGTCGATAACTTGTGTCGCAAGTGGGGATATGAGAAAGTAACCCCCTTGGGCAATACAACTAAGGAATTGTTGAGCCAAGCAATGTAGAGGAGTGGAAAGAGCATGAAGGATTAGGATACGAGCATCAGTTCCAGTGGAAGAGATCCCTGCACTCCTGTAAGTCTCCAAGGATGATCATTCCTCGTGATTTGACTAACTTCACCAGTGCAGGCATCTTGGATCTGAACTAGAGTCCCTTCACAGTCTCAATGTCACAGTCACCAGCAGTTTGGATTTGCCCAAAAGAGTCTTATCTTTAGATTGATCAGTTAGAATCAGAACAAGGTATTGAGCAGATTTGTCAACAGTTCTAGAAATGTGCAATGTTGTCATAGTCAGAACAATCAACAGCGTCTCAGGCAGTAGCAGTACAAGATCCAATTCAGAAAATAGATTTAAGGAACAGCTAGACAGATGACACAGTTGGAGACTTGGATATCTTGTACCAGGAACAGTTGGAAACGCTCACAGGGGACCTAGCAGAGCACAATAGAGTCAGGAAAGGAAAGGAAGTTGTTTCACCATCCTAGTCAAAATCACCAATACTACCACAGGACCAAGTTTCGATCATGGTCCTTCAGTCAGAAAAAGAGTGTGCTAGACCAATGGAGTTAATCTCCTGTTAGCCGAGAGACGGGTCTAGCTAGTACTAGCAACTTAAGCCTCACTTTAGGGGTGAGGAGCCAAAAAAAAGACCCTAAGCGTACAGGCGGCAACAATCTTATCAGTCAGCAGCAGGACAGTCGCCAGCACACAACACCTCATGTAGATATTATGGTAAATACACAAATCAGAAAACCCCAGAAAACACAAAAAATCCCAAAAAATCAAAAAATGTAAATAGAGATGCACCAGCCCCAGAAGTAGGAAGCCAAGAATCCTCAATTGGCCTAAACAAGCATATTGAAGAATAGGTTGCACAGTGTAGCTACAAGAATACAAAAATCACTGTGACCGTTATGAAGCACCATCAGGGGACAAAGTTAGAAGAAATCCTCTCAGTTGATATTACAGATCCAACCTTTGAGCAAGAAATCCTATCTGAGCACGTTGCATATGGAGAGGAAGATGATGTTATCGAGGTAGATGGTACAAATGCTGAGAATGATGAAAGTGCACTCTCGCAATTTCAGCCTCATGACAATGACCTGACGGGCCCTAACTTACATGTGGAGGAAGAGACAGAGCTTGTCAACATTGGCATGGCTAAAGATGTTAAAGAAACACGCATCAATGTCAAATTATCACCACAAACAAAGACAGAATTTATAGCCTTGTTAAAAGAATATGTAGATGTCTTTGCATGGAGCTACGATGATATGGTTGGCCTAGACATAAAGGTGGTGGTACACACATTACCACTAAAACCAAGTTCAAAGCCAGTCAAGCAGAAACTTCGTAGATGGCGACCTTAGTGGCTGCTAAAACTGAAGAAGGAAATCATGAAACAACATAAAGTCAACTTCCTCAAGGTCGTCCTATATCCTGAGTGGCATGCAAATGTAGTGCCAATGCCAAAGAAAGATGGGTGGGTTCGCATGTGCATAGACTACCGGGATCTCAACAAAGCGAGCCCCAAGGATGACTTCGCGTTCCCTCATATTGATATTCTAGTTGATAATACAGCAGGGCATAAAATGTTATCGTTTATGGACGGATTCTCAAGATACAACCAGATCAGAATGACAGAAGAAGACATGGAGAAGACATTATTCATCACCCTTTGGGGAGTCCTCTACTACAGGGTCATGCAATTTGGGCTAAAGAATGTAGGCGCAACATGTCAAAAGGCCATAACAACGTTATTCCACGATCTCATGCACCGAGAAGTTGTAGTGTACATGGATGACATGATTGTCAAGTCTAAAGAGCCTTAAGATCATCTCTCCTACCTAAGAAAGTTGTTTGACTACCTGAGGAAGTATAAGCTCCATCTCAATCCCAACAAATGTGTATTTGGGGTGTCCTCTGAAAAGCTCCTTGGTTACATTATCAGCCAGAGAGGAATAGAGGTGGATCCTCACAAAGCCAGAACCATTATTGACTTGCCTCCCCCTACCACTAAAAAAGAAGTCTGTGGATTATTGGGGCGATTACAGTATATCAGTCGGCTCATAGCACAACTCACACCCAGATGCGAGCTAATCTTCAGGCTTTTGAGGAAAAATGCGCAAGCACACTGGAATGATGAATGCCCGGCAGCCTTCGACAAGATCAAACAACTTCTAGCAAAACCTCCAGTCTTAATTCCTCCCATGCTAGGACTGCCCTTGTTATTATACCTCTCAACTACACAGCATTCCATGGGCACGGTCCTAGGTCAGCATGACGAATCAGAGCGTAAGGAGAGGGCCATCTACTACCTCAGCAAGAAGTTCAATGACAACAAAGCAAAATACAGCACCATAGAAAATGTTTGCTTATCCTTGGTATGGGCCACTTAGCACCTTAGGCACTACATGATGGCATATCCAGTCCTACTATTATGTCGCCATGATCCTATCAAGTACCTATTCCAGAAGCCAACCATAGTTGGCAGATGTGTCAAGTGGCAGGTTATGTTGTCGCAATATGACATTACCTTTGTGACACAGAAGTCAATGAAAGGACATGCGATGGCGAATCATTTGGCCGACTTGCCTTTGCCAGAGTATCAACCGCTGCAAACACAATTTCCAGATGAAGACATCCTATTTTCAATGGGTGATGTAGAGTTAGAAAATCCTCAGGATGAGCACCAATGGTATCTATACTTTGATGGCGCAGTCAATAAAAGGGGAAGAGGTATTGGTGCAGTCTTAGCAATGCCGCAAGGACATCTAATTCCTTTTGCGAGGAAACTGACATTTGAATGCACCAACAATGAAGTTGAATACGAGGCATGCATCTTGGATTACCGGTGGCACTAGAACAATGTGTCTGAGAGCTTCGAGTATATGGGGATGCAATGCTGGTTATTTCACAAATCAACGGTGACTAGAAAACCAAAGACCAGAAGCTTGTGTTATATCATGAATGCCTACTAAAGCTTGTTGATGATTCGAGGAGGTCAAGTTTTCTTTCATGAAGTGGGCCATGAATGTGTATGTAGATGCATTAGCAACCCTGGCATCATGGCTATCGCTACTAGAGGCCCAAGCAACAGATATCTCGGTGACTTGCGTAGAGCAGCTTGCACATTGCATGCATAGCCAAGAAGTAGAACCGACAGCTGAATTGCTCTGGTATCATGATATCAAAGTTTTCCTGGAGTCCGGTGACTTCCCATCTGGCATCTCCGCAATAGCTAAGAAGACCTTGATACGATTGGCATCTAAATATGTACTTGGAGCAGGCCATTTATACAGAAGATCCTATAACCAAATGCTTCTTAGATGCATAGTCAAGAAAGAGGTAGATATATTGATGTTAAAGATTCATGCAAGCACATGTGGTCCACACATGAATGGAGTACTCTTGGCCAAGAAATTCATGTTGCAAGGTTATTTCTGGTCCATTATCCAAACAGACTATTGCCGATTTGTGCGAAAATGCCACAATTGCCAGGTGCATGGTAAATTCATTCATGCTCCCCCACAATAATTGCATAGCATGTCATCGCCCTGGTCTTTTTCTATTTGAGGAATTATTGTTATCGGGGCCATATATCCAACTACATCTAACGGGCATCAGTATATTCTTGTGGCCATCAATTACTATACAAAGTGGGTCGAGGCAGCATCTTATTAAACAGTTACAGCGACAGCTACAGAAAAGTTCATTAAGAACAACATCATTGCCAGATATGAGGTCTCACATGCAATCATATCAGATAATGGAACGAACTTTGTAGCAAGGAGAGTTGAGGACTACCATCTGAATTACAAAATCAAGCACCACAGATCCTCTCCTTATCGGCCATAAATGAATGGTGCCATCAAATTAGCTAATAAAAACCTGATCAAGATCTTGAAGAAGATGGCAGAAGCTCACAAGGACTGGCATGAGAAGCTCCCCTACACATTGAGGGCTTATAGGACATCAATTCAAACATCAACAGGAGCAACGCCGTATTCACTTGTTTACGGTATGGAAGCAGTCCTCCCTTTCGAAGTGGAAATCCTGCCACAAAGAATCTTGAAAGAAACTGAACTGGATGAGGCAAAATGGGTCCAAGACCACTATGTTCAGCTAGACTTGATTAACGAACATAAATTACAAGCCCTTCACCATACCCAGTGCTACCAAAAGCGAATGGCCCGAGCATACCAAAAGAAAATTCGGCCTAGAAATTTTGTGCAAGGTGACTTGGTTTTACATGCCATTCACCTCCCTGATGCTCGAGGGAAGTTCAGGCCTAATTGGAGTGGACCATTCATTGTGAAAGAAGCCATGTCTGGAGGCACAGTCATTCTTGAAGATATAGATCATGGAGAGCAGTCAGAGCCTATCAACGCTTCCTACCTGAAAAAGTACAATAAGTGATCTTCAGCCTCTTCCAGCCCTTGCAAAGCATAACGTTATGGTTCATGCATCTCTATGTTTTTTTGCTTCAGCAATTTTGTATTTCAGGTTATTGCATCCACACATCGCGCATGTTGTATCATATGCATTCTACATTCTTTTCTTTTGCATTGTAAGCATAATAGGAAACACTAGCACAATCGTTGCTCGATGAGGAAAATTGGAAGGCTAGCCTGCTTAGGAAGAGTCTTGATCCTCTTCATATGTTACTACCTGTATGACCTAGGAATTGAGGGAGTAACTAGCCTCAGCGAATTGGACGAAATGTACAAATTCCCAAGGGTCCTATACTTCAAGAGGGAGACAAAATGTTAGGATGACAGTGAGAGTGCAAGCAAGAAAAAAAAAACATAGACATCGGAGCACAAAAGAAATGAGAAAATAGAAGACGAAGATAGAAGTCAACTCCAATGAGAGAGGCATGGGGGGCAACTCTATCCCTATAACTCATCTTGGAGAGGAGTTGGACCATACACCTACTAAGCCCACATTGACAAAGGGACTAGCCACCCCTTAAGTTAAAATTGGAAAGAAGAGACCCACCTCCCAGCCTAGGTGTTCATTACCTCCAAGTAGGGATAGCGTAAGTCAACATGCCTTTGAGGGAGTTAAAAAAAATAAATTATGGAAAAGAGAAAGTATAGGGCCCTAGGAGTTTGGCACAGAGCCCATTTTATCCCAAAAGTCTATGTGATCGAGTGAGAGCCACCAATAAACCTAGGGATCTAGGTAGGGTCACGTGAGTTGAGGACATTTTAGTTCCTTGTAGTAGGCAATAAAGGCTTCCTTGGCATTGAGGGCACCAATAACTTCTATAAACCATGCATAAATCTTGCTTTCATCGTATAAATCTTGCATAAATCATTTGACATTCAACATTGTAGATCGCACAACCATTGCATTTTGCATCACTTTGCAAGTTGTTTGCCTATGGTCCAACCAAGGGCATGCTAGCTGCCTTTTGAGTTGGAATATTGGCAAAAAGGGATTTTCAACCAAGGACATGTTAACTGTCTTTTGGTTGGAAATAGGTCTTTAGCTAGGGGCATGTCAGCTACCTTTCTAAGTCAAGAAGATCATTAGGACAGTACTGTTGTCAGGAGCATGCGAACCAATATAAACTGCTTATTATGGAGAGCATAAATTGAATTCAATGTTGAGATAGACCAAATTAGGTTCAGGATTGATACATCGTAAAGCAAGTTTGTCCCTTTATTACAACTCATCAATTGTACCAAAAATTACTCACTTGATATAAAATACCAGGAAAATTCATAGCAGTGTATCCTTGAATCGTTGTCAGTTGATTATTACCCTTTTTGAGCTACCAGCTCCTGCAGATGAAGTGCCACCAGGAGGAATCTCAGTTATAGGCCAAGTTTCTTGAATTTCGGCCTTATATTCCATCGTGCAACCCAAACCTTCAGTAATGGCAAGACTAGAAGATTCAAAGCCGCAATGCATCAAGCGAGCCAACTCAGAGGTTGTCACATTCAAGCCAAGTGCGTACCCTTTGAAGTAGTCAGGCATGGGGTTCTGCTCAATCGAATCCTTGCAAAAGCCAAATTGGTGCAAAACACAGACAGGATGGTATTCCACACCGCCTACGAGTCCTAGAAGGATAACCAATCACATGTCACTGCTATTAAAGAAGACAGTGAAGGGACTCGCAGTTGTGAACAGAATGCATCAGACTACAGCATCATCAATAAGATTCTACAGTCTCTCGCATAGTTTGTGAATGCCAGGAAGGGTGCGTGAATGATTGGTGCAGCTGTAGGAGTCGAAGAAGGAATGTTGAGGGC